>CAUYON010023395.1:0-105522 GCA_963573935.1 Arctocebus calabarensis
GTCCCAGCTACTAGGGAGGCTGAGGCAAGAGAATCGCTTAAGCCCAAGAGCTGGAGGTTGCTGTGAGCAGTGTGACACCACGGCACTCTACCCAGGGCGATAAAGTGAGACTCTGTCTCTACAAAAAAAAAAAAAAGAAAAAGAAAAAATATTGTGTGTGTATGTATGTATATATTTTCTAATTTTAAAATGTTTAAATTAGAAAATCCAAACTTCTCCAAAATAGGCAAATTAGGGATTGCTTTCTTTATAAAATAAATTCATTTATAGACTTTGAAGATATCTCAGAAATAAAAAGTGAAAAACACTGTGATTTCGGGTGAGAAATTTTCGGCAGAGAAAAAGCAAAGAACAGCATAACAGTGACAGAGATTTTAAAGGTTGTCCTAAAAAAAAAAAAAAATCCTCAGTTCTTTACGCAGACATGCAGACCCTTTTACTCATACTTCTTAGTCAATAAATTTTATACACTGAAACACAACATTGAACAATCTTCGTGGTTTTATCTGAGTGTGACTTTGGTCATGGTCTAAGCAGCTGCCTCTGTCTCTTAAGTCCACAAGCCCTTATGAAAGGGCTATGAAGGGGCCAATTCTTCCTTCTGATGAGGAGAGAATAAAGGAGGTGCTATCGTAGTGGGAAAGGCACAGGGACACAAGAAATTCTCCTTTGGACAGGGAGGTGTTCTCATCTGTGTGCCAAGGTAATAAGTGTGACACGTGGACATACATTATCTTTGTAACCCAATAGGTTTGACCCTTGTCTTCTCCCCTGAGATCTGTGCAAATTATTTTATCAGTCTGATTTTATGCCAACTCTGGGCTCCAGTTATCTTATTTATAAAATTATAAAGATGAGAATTTTAGCCCCCTTTCAGATTTGCTGAGTGTATTTGTTTGTTTGTTTGTTTGTTTGTTTATTATGCCCAGAACAAAATAAGTTTCCCTCAATGACTGATTTTCTCCTTAATATTTTTCATGGCCTCCATGTCCAAATGTCTTTCCTTTGAAAGGTATAAAGGTTAGATTTTCTTGTGTAACTAAACACCTCAAATTATCTAGAACAACACCAATTTACTGAACTCATGGTTCTTCAGATTGGTGATTTGAACCGGATATAATTGGACTCTGTGTTGTGGATTTGGTTGATCTTGGCCTGTAAGGGACCATGTTGTCCTCACCATATGGAGAACCCGAATTTGTTGCCATTGAAACAGTGGGGGCGCCAAGAGAACAGAGTGGAAGTAACTGTAAGACTTCTTGAGATTTTAAAACAAATGCAGGTTTTTTTTGTTTTTTTTTTAGGTAAACCAAATCATAAGCCCAGCCCAGTTTTAAAGGGAAAAAAAAGAAATTTCATCTCTTGATGGTGCTCTTAAAAGAACTGGTACAATTTTTGAAATGTAAGGGAAAACAGGCAAGTTCTTTCTAAAAAAATCTCTTAATTGATGGAAGAAGCATTGTACTACACGACATACATCTTAGTTCCTAGTCACTTCTCTGAGACTTCCTATCATTAGCCACAAAGAAGGCATTTGTACAAAAATCCTTTACTATGTTATTTTAATTTAAAATTGCATCTCCCTGTGATCCATTGTAGGGCTAAGGTAAGCATGGATACCATGCACTTATTTACTTAGGGGTTAGGGGCTTCTCCTTTTTTAAATTTTTTTCTTGACAGGTGTCCTGGGAATTCCTTCTGGAGCAGCAATCTGGCCCTTCTCCTCATTTTGCCAATCTGATCACCCTAGGGTAGGGTTATTTAACAGGAGTAATTAATCATTGTGTTTTCTGAAATTGGAAGCCAAGGCACATTAGCCTCATACCAAAGAGCATGTATGCAAGTGAGGGAGTTATGAAGGAGTGTGTGTAATGAGAGAGGTGAGAGTCTTATAATTAAGGAGGGGCATAAATAATAATGAAAGTCATTAGTGCCACTTGGTTGAAAGAATGTCATAAATGTAATTGGGACATTAAAGTGAAATCCATTATGACAAACATTAACACATACAAAGGAGGGGGGGAAATGTGGTTATCTTGGGCTTGACAGATAGTGTCAGCTTCCAGTGGGACCCAGATGGCATTCGGGAAAATGTTATGAGCAGTTTTATTTTAATATTTTTGGTTATGTGATATTTGGGAATCAAATGACACAAACACAAGAGGAATTTTCACATGCCTGGCCTGGGAGGGGCTGACAGAGAAGAGAGGTCACCGAGGGCAGCAGCAGACTGGAGGACTTCCATCTTGGAGGCATGACTTTTTTTCTTTGGTGTTGTGATAACTCAAGGCATATGATGCAGTCTGGCATTTTTCCTCTGTGAAATTCCCTGTTGAACCAGACATGCAGTTTGGATGCTTTCTTTAAAAAATAGCAAAGTGTGGAGGGAGCGACAGGGATGAGAATGAGGACATTTAAACAATTATGCAGGAAATTATATGATGCTAAAATTGAACATGGACAGACTGTTCAATGGCAGGATTCCCACTCGTGCTGAGCTATGCAGAGGGGAAGATATTTTCTTTCTCTTCAGGACTGTAATTTTTGAGCAGGAAATAATTCAGAATATAAAATAAAAGAAAAATATATCTAGAAATGGAATCTCAAAGAGAAACAAAAAGGAGGCAGTTGTAAGGGAAAAAGAGAGAGGATTAAGATGAAGAAAAAAATTGTGTGTGTGTGTACACGTGTGTGTGCGTGCACGCACGTGATGAGTAAGAAAATGACAAATACTAGTGGTGGTTTGGAATGAGATATCTTGTTCTGTGAGGTTTCTTTTCAGAGCAGTGCAGACTCAAGAGGATCATGTTGCTGCCACACAAGGTATCATGAGGACTCAATGGGTGAGTATATGTAAAAGGATTAACACAGTGACTGGCAAATAAATACTAAACATTCAAGAAATAGGAGCTGTGATAACTATGATTGGTAGTGCTATTGTATATTAAGGCTGGTGGAGCAATCTACATATTTGGAAATCTAGTATTATTCACACATGATGTAAAAGTGGGAGGCATTAACTGACATCTTTGTCAAGCCCACTTGATTCAAAGAGATGTACTAATACATTACCTAATCTAATCCATGTTGCAAAGCTCCTTCATAGGTATTATTGCTTACAATTGGGTAGACAAAGAATAGGATAATTCAAAGCACATAATGCAGTAAATCAGTCAATAGCACATAATAAATAATAAATGTTAGCTTAGGATTGTCATGCTCAAAGTCACATTACTAACCACTGAAAGAATCCAGATTTTAATACCATTCTTTTTGATTACAAATTGCGCCCAAGCGCCTCTCACACAACTCTCCTATAACAATCCATGGTCCCATAAATGGGTATTCTATAGCAAGAAGGCCAAGAGAACGCCTAGGATGCAATAATACAAAACTACATCCAGAAAATTGGATTGAAATCTCTGCTATAGTCCTTTAAAAACATGGTTTTTTATAGTGTACGTGTGGGCCTGATGCCATGTGCCCTTTAAGGAAGGCCTTTGTTTCAATTGCTGGAAAGATTTTTAGTGGATCGTCTTCTGTTGTCAGCCCTTTAGGATTGTTTTAGTTGTCAACTCAGATAAGGTCCTGGTCATGCCTGACACACTTGATGACTAATGGTTATGAGAGTATGAAGGCCTAGACATTCCAACTCAGTAGAAACAACTCTGAAGGGTGACACAGCCCTATGACTCCTCACTGGGAGATGGCGAGGGAAGGGCATTGGCTGTTGCTGTCCTTGGGCCTGCATTGCAGCTCAGCTTCTTCTAATAACCCTTTTCCTTCCTTCCACTTCTTGGAATAGACTCCAATGCTCTTTTTAACAAACGTTCTGCACACTCAACTGGCTCAGAATCTGACTCCTGGAGAACCCAAGTGATAACAGTTTTGAATCTGCAGAGGGAAATAGCACAGCAGTAACCTGAGAGATGTTATGCTATCAGTATTCAGTAGTATTATTTAGGAGGCTAAAGAATGTAGGTCAACATTTACGCCTTACCTTGTAAAGATGCTATCCTACATTCAAGAACATTCCTGGGGAGTGAAGAAGGAGGCAAAGGACTTTATTTGTGCATCTCTATACTCACTAAACTTCCCCAACATTTGTGCTTTGAAGTAGAAGAAATGTGTTTAGAATTAACATCAATGGTATCAGAGAAGAAGAAATAGAGTGTCATAGAAGGGCAACATTCTGGCTAAAATGGATGCAAAAAAAAAACAGCCCTCAATAGATCTTCATTATAGGAGCCTGACTTCCAAGTCTAAACAAAAGAGAGAAACCCAGATTAATATAAGAATGGACCTGGGAAAGAATAGGCAGAAGCTAGAAATTGGCTTAAATCTATTTCCTATTTTTTAAATTACATTTTCATTTATTTTAAATTAAATGAGTATGATTCCATAAATAATGCTGAACCCATCCTGCTCACCCTAGAGGTTTTCCTTAAGTAGAACAGATTGTTAGGCTCGAGAATCTTGTGCACTAGAAGATAATAATTTATTTGCTGTTAGAATTTTTAATGCTTTTTGTGTATATTTGTTTTAATGTGTACTTAACAATCAATTTCTTCCCTCTTTTATAATTGTTTTTAGAAGGTTCTGTATAGAACATTTTCAAATATTTAAAAAAAATTGCTTACATTTATAGTGTTTTACTTTAACTACCTAAGTATTTACTTGTCCATTCTTTATTTTTTCCCCAGGAAATTTTCAGTTTTTCTTTTTTTTTTATAATTTTATTGAATCATAATTGTGTACATTGGTGCAATCATAGGGCACTATTTCAAGGTGGGGGGGAATCACTTCTCATAATAAAATTACAATAAGTCAATCATTATCTTTTTATTTTAAATTTGATTGAAATATACATTTGTCTTTTTATCAGTCAGATACTAACTACTTTTAATTTGTCTTGTATGTATCTCTTTATCTATCTAACATTTGTAGGGCTATGAAATCTCCTCTGAGCACAGCTTTAGCAACATATGAGATGTTGACTTGAAAAGGTCTTTTATTTTAATATTTTTTAAAGTTTTCCATTATTAAATTTTTATACAATTACTTATTTTAAGAGTATGCAATTTAATTTCCCAGCATATTTTGGAGGACATTAGTCATCAATATGTTGATGATTTCTAATTTAATTTCATCAGGATCAAAAATACATTGTCTTCAATTTTTTTAATTCGAGATAATTTCTTGTGGCCTAGCATAGAATCTGTATTTATAATGTTGCATGCACTTGAAATTAATGTAGGTTTTTTAAGGTATAAAACATTATAGAAAGCTATTGGATCACACTTGTTAATTGTATCATTTAACTCAATCTTTCTTATTTTTGCATTGTTAGGTCTGTAAGTTTCTTCTATTAATTCTCTGTTTCAGCTTTATGTATCCTTTTAACTATTGCAAAATCTCTTTCTCTTAACATTTTTAAAATGCCATCATTAGAAATACATTCCCTTATGTTCAAATACATTTCACTTTCAAAAAATATCTATTGAAATGCCATCAGCCTTGGATAATTCCAGGTGACATTCGCAAATACAAGGTACTTCTCTGCCCTCCTGGACCTTTGCCAGAGTTGGCTATTTGATCAAGGTTTTCTTTCCTGTGGCGTCCAGATGCTACCTTGGAATATACTGCTCAAGTCAGTTCTTACTGACTGACTACATTTTGTCCATCAGTTACAACCTATGTATTTTCTCTCCTCTACTTAAGACATTATCAAGTCCAGGTGGGAAAGTAAGATTAACCAATGTCTCTTAGGCCCAGAGGAAAATGTCAAATCAATATTTTCTCAGTCAAGCTATTATTCTAGCCAATAGGCCAACCTTGTTAAATACAGATCTCAAAGTATAAAGTATCTATGAAATCTTGAAATAACTACTTGACAAAATCTGTACAACCAAGAAGTGAATCAAAATAAACAATTGTGCATTAGAGAGCTATGATAAATGGAATTCATCAAAATATGACTAACCAGCTGTAGCTACAGGACAGTATGTAAACAATTTATACTACTCAGATAAAGGAAATGACATATGTTACTGAGGAGAAACAGCTGACCTATTATCCATATATCTAGTAATAATTGGTAATATATTTCAAAAGGAGGAAAAAGGCTGTCGATTCAGTCTAATCTTTTTGCAAACATGTTAGTAACTGAATCTCTGGATAAATGAACTAATTATAATTCCTTGGAGGGAGAGTCCATATCTATAGAACCCTCTTAGCAGAATATACCTGAGTTAGGATTGCTGTGATGAGAAAGGTTAATATGAGTGGATTTGTGAAGCATAATTTTCAAAGACTATCACAAAAGTTATTCAAATATCTAGAATATCAAATAAAAATGTTTCCTGATCCATTTCCCACTGTATAAGACTCAGGAAAATTTTAATTATGGGCCTCATAAATTACCCTGGCCTGAAAACTTGTTGTCTCATAAAGAAAAGAACCTCAAGAGTGATACGAGGTCCTAGATCTCTCGTTGGTTCACGTGGGCTTTATGATTCTTGTATATTAAAATTATTCATAAAGCTTGAGATTGGGCAAGCCATTCGTGTGACTCAGAATTAACAATCAGGTTTTTTATGTTTTCTGAGTAACTAAAAAAATCAGGGAATTGAGTAGGCAGAAGAACAAAAATGCCTATTCTGTCTATTATCTTAGCATGGAGTCCAGTATTACTGCTCAAAATTGAAACATGGAGCTAATAAAATGTTTTAATCTAAACTTTTTATTGTTTTTTTGGACTTTTTATACTTATAGGGATTTTCCGAAAATTTCACCTCTTAAAATGAAGAAAATATTGGGTGCTGCCTGTGGCTCAAGGGAGTAGGGTGCAGGCCCCATATACCGGAGGTGGTGGGTTCAAACCCAGCCCTGGACAAAACTGCAAAAAAAAAAAAAGAAGAAGAAGAAAATTTTATATAGTTTTTAACAAATTCTTTTACTTCCATTTCTTCTCCCTTTACATTCAAGTAAGAAATTTAATATTATTACCAAATGAACACATATCATAAAATCTCTTTTAAAATGATTTTCTTCTCCACTTACCTATTCTTAGTGTTTGAGAATACACACATTAGAAAGATTGTTTAATCTTGAGTTCTTTGTAATGAAAATGAAGGATTTAAAAATAACAAATGATTTTTCATCATTTATTTAAAAATTACTAACCAACTCCTTACTAGGGATTTATTTAACAAACATAACATCATTTGGAAATACTAGATGGCAGGAAACCAGAGGGTGAAACTATGGTAATCAAAATTCCCAATCCTAACATTTTTGTCTCACACTTGAAAGTTTATACAAATTTTTAAAGTGGTTATCCACCATTTTTCTATACTTCTATATATTATACACTTACTATGTCCAAAGCACTATTTTATTTTTTATTTATTTATTTATTTTAATTATAATTTTATTAAATCATAATTATGTACATTAGTGCAATCATGAGGCACAATGTGCTGACTTCATATACAATCTGAAATATTTTGGTTGAATAGTTAAACATAGCCGTCATGGCATTTTCTTAATCGCTATATGAAGACATTGATATTCTACATTTAATAAGTTTCACCAGTACCCTGCTAAGATGCACCGTAGGTGTGATCCCACCAATTGCCTTCCCTCCTTCCATCTCCTCCCTTTCCCTTTTCCCTGTATTCTCCTGCTATAATTGGGGTATGTCCAAAGCACTATTTTAAGAACTGATAGAAAAAAGAAAGAAGGTAGAGAAACTTCCCTTTAGGAGCTTACAGTCCAAAGTAAAAGATGGATAGTTAAATTAGAGTGATATATCTCTGTTTATAAGTTCTGGATGAAGTGCTTTGGAGACTCAGAAGATGGAGACAGCAATGTTGCCTCAGGCAACCATGGAGAGGGGACTAGTATACAAATTAAGAATGTTTATTTATCATACACTGGGACTTTCAAGACTATGACGGTCCATTTTTGAAAACAATACATTGAATGGGTTACAAAAATGCAATGTCACAACTGCCTGAAACAGTCATGAAAAAGATCCACTACTATTATTTAAGTAGTTACAAAACTAAACAAAGAGTACTAGTTAACAAATGGAGGCATGTAGATTACAATCCTGATTTTGAAGGCTATAAATCTTTACAATTAATTCATAGAAAATGTGAATTTGTGAAGTGACATAACTCTCTGGGTTTCATTTTGTTATAACATAAGAAGGGAGGTTAAATAACATTACTCAATACTTTTTGGACACAGGAATTTAGAGGATAGCCTGATGTTACTGTGAACAATATTAAAGCAATTTATACCAGAAGAGAAAGACCAGTGTCACTAAAAGTCAAAGCAGAAGGCATTGGCTTAGCAATCAGACAGCAGCTGCTAAGAGAAGTGATACCAAACAAGCCAACGATGGGAAAATGTTTGGTAAAATTGTTGACCTTCAGTAATGTAGAAAGCAAATCACATGCCTTACAAATGCAAAGCGGTCGCAAAAGAAGTTGTAAAGGGACATATTAGTAATATATGCTGCCTTTGGCAAAGCAATTGACTAATTTGCAAATAGAAATGTTGAAAACATTTTGTTGGAAAAGCTGACTGGCTTCTAGACCCTGGCTAAATTTCATAAAAAAGATTTTCAATGGAAACATTCCCAATAAGCCGATCCTTTGATTAATATAATGCATATGAAAACCTAACTTAAGATGTAGCATGCATACTTATTGATTGTTAAAAAAACTGATTTGAGAGGATTAATGTATACCATGGACAACATTAGAAGAGATGTAGCCTTTATACCTATTGTCACAGGTCAACTCTTGGAACACGGAAGAAGACAGTGAGAAAGAGTGAGTGAGAGGGGATTAAAATTGCTTATCAGTTCATGGAGTTTATGGAAATCAAAATAAAAGAATCTGTAAGTTTTGAAAGATAGTTACTACCAAAGAAACTGAAAGCCTGAGACTTAAAATGACCCTTTAGCTCTGAAATTTCTTTAGGCAGAAGGCAGAATATCAAAGCTGCACAACCTGCCCCAACCAGCCAAGGAGGATAATGGAAAAGGAGGAATCTTGGCATTGCCTAGAAACTTCAAGAGCAAAGACAAAGGGACTTCTTCCAGAGAGCAGAATTGAGAATTCAAGAATTCTCTGCTCTCCAGGGGTAGAAGAATTAAACATGTCCACCCAGAAGGATTTTAGAATTGCTACAACGCCGTGATTGCTGTGTATCTCCCATTTTCCCACTTTGCACATGAAAATATTTATTGTGGCTATTAGCTCCTCGTCCAACTGCTGGGTGGGTTGCAGTGGGACCAGAGGAGCAGGTAACTTATTTTAATTATCTGATTTCTAGAATTTTGTCTACTTTCGGACTTGATCGTAATTAACTACTATGTCACTGAGAACGCCTAGATTTGAAATAAATATGTTGATTAGTTGGTGTTTGAGATTGTCTCCTGTGACAAGATTATGAGTGTCTTTTAGTTGTGGTTATGTGAGAAGAAGGGAACAAGCAGATATATGGTGACCAGTAATATTAAAAGCTATAATATTTGTATATTTATGTTATTGGAAGTTGAAAGATATCAAGGACATCTGAATTTAATTACTATTGTGCATGTCTAGGTATGCTGTCAATGAGTCAGCAGTGTTTTAATAAATTATAATATAAAGACATTTTTAAAAATCAGTGTAAGAAATTTGTTTTATTCTTGCCTTTGCTTTAGGTAAAAATGATGAACATGTGCTTATCACAAAGTTTGATCTCTATTTTGTGTTCATATGATAGTAGTACTATAAAAGATTAAAACATGAAGTAGAAATATATTAAAAATGCAGAAAATTTGACTATGAAACAAATTTAAACAATTCAGAACTATAAAGTATATGTTTTCAGGAATGCTATTTTTCTTCTAAAGTAGTCATCATTTTCTTTTAAAGGTAAACTTTAAGAAAATAAACGAAGTAAAAAATTATGATAGAATTTTAATAAAACCGGCTTGGCCCCTGTAGCACAGTGGTTATGGCTCCATCCACATACACAGGGTCAGATGATGGGTTTGAACCCAGCCCGGGCCTGCCCAAACAATGACTGCAACAGAAAAACAGCCGAGCATTGTGGTGGGCACCTATAGTCCCAGCTATTTGAGAGGCTGAGGCAAAGAGAATAGCTTAAGTCTAAGAGTTTGAGGTTGCTTTGAGCTGTGATGCCACATCTCTACCAAGGGTGACATAGTGAGACTCTGTCTCAAAAAAATAATAATTTTAATCAAACTATAATTGATTTTATATTCTCAAATATATATAATCATATTCAGCACTTTTTAGACATAAAAATATTCATAATGTTAGCCTTTAATGTCTATCTAGTTGCCAGTGTAAATAATAAGTATTGTGTTTGGGGCATATTGCAAGTGTTATCAAGTAAAAATAATGAACATAATTAAGCTTGAATTAAAGAGCAGTAATTTTTAGTACAAATTTGTTGCAAATATTGTAGGGGCCATATTCTAAAAAAATCATATATATATTTATTCTAAAAAATTATGTATTTATATCTAAAATTCAAATTTAATACCAGTATTTTATCTGACAACTCTAACACAAATACAAATTTAAGAATAATAGAATTTGCTTAAAATTGCAACATATTCTTATTGCACTAAGTATTGCAAATACCAGTGATGATAGACATAGGGAAACACCTGAGGAGCTATTAATTAAAAAAAAAAATTAGTAACAGCAAAACAGATTCTTTACAAAGTTGGGCACATATTCAACGTATAAGAAAAAAATTGAATTCACACCCAGAGGAAAGATTTGACATGTTAATCAGTCTTTCTCTTGCCTAAATGTTTTCACTGCTCCAATCCTGCCTACGTTCTGAAGCAGTGTTCATCTTCTTATTTAGCAACACAACCCATTTTCATAGTATTGGAATACAGTTGTCCTTTATTTATAGGCCACAAGGGAAAAGTCCTGGAGAAGAGTTTCCTCCCAGGCCCTAGAACATCGTTAGTTATAGGTTATAAGTTAGTTATAAGTTTAGAGTTATGACTCATACCCCAATTGATGATAAATCCTTAATCCTGAATAATATTGGGGCACGTATACTCTTTATAAAGTGGTATGTGTGAGGGTTTTTCTAACAAAATTCTGGACTTTTTAAAGCTTGGGGCCCAGAGTAGGTATCCATCAGACCTAAGTGAAAAGACAATGTGACTAATACAGTAGACTGCATATAGACATACATATCTGTTATCCAATACATTACTCAAATGCCCTGGTGGTCTTCCTGTTGCTTATGTGATTAGTTTGGCCAATAGACTGTGGGCAGAAGTGCTACATGTCACAGCTGTGCCAAAGCATTGCAGAGCGGGCAAGATGGCACATCTTTCACTGTCTTCTGCCACTGTTGATAATGGCGGTACTTCAGGGTGACAGTGCTGCCATTCGAGAGCCAAGTGGAAAGAGCCCCTTGCCAACCCCTTGTAAGAAAGAGGGTTTTAATTTTTAAAGAAAAGATGAAAAATCTTTATTAATTGGGAGGAGGTAGGGGCAAATACATAAAGTCACATGTACAAATATACAACATGCAAGGGTACAATTTCCAAAGGTTAATTGAACTAACCAAATATTCAGTTTGGTTATTTTATTGCATTGGCTAAAATCCTAGGACATTGTTAAGTATTAATGAGAGTAGTTGCACTCAATGAAAACTTTGGTAAAAATAACCTAGTTTTTTATTATAAGAAGAATAAATATATGCATTATTCTTTATGCCTCTTCTTTGGTTTGTTTTTTAGTACTATTTGTACTTTTTCTTTCTTTTTTTTTTGAGACAGAGCCTCAAGCTGTCACCTTGGGTAGAGTGCTGTGGCATCACAGCTCACAGCAACCTCCAATTACTGGGCTCAAGCGAGTCTCCTGCCTCCGCCTCCCAAGTAGCTGGGACTACAGGCGCCCGCCACAACGCCTGGCCATTTTCTGGTTGCAGCTGTCATTGTTGTTTGGCGGGCCCAGGCTGGATTCGAACCCTGCCAGCTCAGGTGTACATGGCTGGTGCCTTAGCCTGCTGAGCCACAGGCGCCGAGCCGATTTCTACTTTTTCTATAAACTATCTTCTCTTTCCTCTAATTAAACTTTTACATAAAAATTTTATTATCCTAGAATTTATCTTTCTATGAATTTATGCATTTATTTCACATATGGAATTATGTGGGTATAATTGTGTGTATTTTTTTATAAAATATGCAAAAAATTATATATACATATTAATGCTTAGTCTGCTTGTACCTGTTCATATTGTGTGTATGTGTTTGTGTATGTCTGTCTTCACATATCATTATATACTAGTGTATCTTAGTATGATTAACATCTCTGCACATAGTGTATAAATTTTGCTAAAGATTTAGAAATTAAAAATTTCTCTTATTTTTTATTATTTTAAATAATGTTACAAAGAGCATCTATTTATACTTCAATCTAACTAGTAAACTAGTTACTTGCATATTTAAATACTTGGTGCAAAAGTAAAAATTTAAAAAATGAAATATATTATACTTCCTAGTATATAAAGTATAGTCTCTATACACTAAAACAGCCATGCAAATTTATAATAAGAGTTTTAGGTAATAATTCATTAAAAGAGATAAAATGGTATTATGGCAACATTCAATGAATGCAAAATTGACAGAAAAAAACAGGGAAAGGAAGGGCATAGCAGACAGCATAAATAGCTGTCAATAAGAAATGCATTTTAAATACAAAGGCACAAATAAGGGAAAAGTAAGTAAAAGAAAGGAAAAAAGTATGCTCTGTTAACACTACATTTAACAACCTGAATGACTACATCAATTTAATACAAAATAGATTCAGGGCACACACAGACACAAAAGTATGATGGATAAAGAATGTTATTCTGTAATAGTGAAGGAGTCAATCTTTTAAGAGGTCATAATAATTTCAAATATACATGCACCTAAAAACAGATCTTTATAACTCATGAAGCAAAAACTGATAAAACTGCAAGGGGAAATAGACCACTATTCGAGTGCACTTGACCACCATCCCCTGAACCCAATAATGACAAAATATACATTCCTTCCAATTGTACATGGAAGATTGGTCAAAACAGACCATATTATGGGCCATAAAACAAGCCTCAATCAATGTAAAAGCATTCTCTTCCTTTCATTATAGGATTGGTTTAACCAAACCATACCACTGAATTAGGAGAATGAAAAGAATAAGGTAATTAAGAAAAAATGGAAATGGGCTATGCCAAGGAAAGAAAATTTGGAGAATATCTGAGAGGTGAGGAGTAATGGGTCTGAGAAGAAAGAGTTTTAATAATTTTTTCTACATATCTTGTTAATAAATGGCAATAAAGAACTTGATAGTGATTTTGAAATCATTTCATTATTATTTTACTAGCCCATACGTATTGGGGCCACTGAAGTTATATACATATATCTAACACTTTTACAGAGACCAAAATATGATAAAAAGTTAATATGTAACTGAAAATGTCTTATAGTTCTTTACTCTTGCTCTGATTCTTCAAATTACTTCTTGTTTCTTTATACCTAATGAAACATCGCATGTGTCTGGTGCTGTTTCTCTCTTCACTATTTCTTCTCTATGCTTATTTGGACAGAAAAGCCTTTTTAGAAGTTCTCAAACAAGGTTTTCCTATCTCTTATTATTTATAAGGAGATAATATGACCCTCCTTCTCCCCCTTAACAGTAAAAGAGATTTATAAATACCTATAGAAAGTGAAAAGATCATAATGATTGACTTAAATAAATTTATCGTCTTTAATCTGGCTTCTATAAAAAAATCAAAATTTATTTCATTTAAATAAATGAAAATATTTATTTAATATAAATTTTTTTTATAATATAAATATTTTTATATTATATATTCTTTTTTTTTTGAGACCAAGTCTCACTCTATCATCCTGGGTGGAGTGCCATGGCAGGATCAGGGCTCCCTGCAACCTCAGACTTCTGGTCTCAAGCTCTCCTTTTGCTTCAGTCTCCTGAGTAGCAGGTACTATAGACACACATCACCATACTTAGCTAGTTTTTCTATTTTTTTTCTTTTTCTTTCTTTTTTTTTTTTTTTTAAGTAGAGACCAGTGTCACTCTTGCTCAGACTGGTCTCAAACTCCTGTGTTCAAGAGATTCTTTTATCTTGTCCTCCCAGAGTGCTAGGATTATAGGCATGAGCCACCATGCCTGCCCACAAAATCAGAATTCAAATCAAAGAGTCGCTACAACAAACATTAATGGTATTAAATATATAAACTAAAATACTTTTAAAGGTATATCATGATGTTTTTGGTAATCAATGGAAATGCATAAAACATTTATTAAAAGAATAATGAATACACTTTGTTTCTGGTTAAATAGTATACTGTTTCATTAAAATTAAACATCAACATATTTCTATGGTAGATTAAAAAACAGAAGCAACCCAAATGTCTAATCACAGAAGAAATGATTATTATAAAATCAAGTAAATAACCATTTACTCCACAAAAATGTAGTAGTGGAAGGAATAAACTATAGTTCTATGTATTATAAAACCATGGATAAATTCTTGAAAATAATACTGAGTACAAAAAAAGCCTGTCCAATAAACTATATATAGTGTGTATGTATTTTCTGAGTTTTCATAAAAATCTAAAAGAAGGACAAATCTGAGCAAAATACTGACTTAAAACACATACAAATATAGTGCCAAACCATTGAAAAGGGGACATGATGAAATAAAAATGAAATTAGGAAAGAAATACGGCACTGAAGCTATGGGATAGAATATGAAAAAAATGTCATAGGGGGCTCAGCACCCGGAGCACAGTGGTCATGGTGCCAGCCACACACACCTAGGCTGGAGGTTTCAAGCCCAGCCTGGGCCAACTAACCAACAAGGACAACTGCAACAAAAAATAGCCAGGCATTGGGGCAGTGTCTGTGGCTCATTGAGTAGGGTGCCGGCCGCAGATACCCATGGTGGCGGGTTCAAACCCAGCCTTGGCTGAACTACAAAAACAGAAAAATAGCTGGGCGTTGCAGAGGGAGCCTGTAGTCCCAGCTACTCGGGAGGCTGAGGCAAGAGAATTGCCTAAGCCCAGGAGTTGGAGGTTGCTGTGAGCTGTGTGACGCCACGGCACTCTACCTAGGGCGATAAAGTGAGACTCTGTGTCTACAAAAATAATAATAATAATAAGCAGGCATTATGGCAGGTACTTGCAATCCCAGCTGCTTGGGAGGCTGAGGCAAGAGAAACACTTGAGACCAGGAGTTTGAGTTTCTGTGAGCTGTGACGCCACAGCACTCTATCCAGGGCAACATAGTGAAACTCTGTCTCAAAAAAAAAAAAAGTCATAGGTGGATTTCAACAATATTGATAATATGTGGATTCAGAGCTGTTATTTTATGTTAAAAGTTCATAAATATTTCTCAAGTATTTTTGTATGACCAAATATTTGATTTAAAAAAATAAAAATAAATACAGTATATCTCTCCACAAATCAACATTTTAATCATTTGATAAAAATTCTACTTTCTGGTTTTCTTACTGATAATTGTATCTGAGAGCTACATAAAAGCATAAAAAACCTAAAACCTCATGACTACTAAACAAGGAGAGAAAAAAAGTTTAGAAAAAAAATATTTAGTTTTACCTTTACCCTATTAAGTTTGAGCAATGGAATAACAGCCATGCCTCTGACTTAGCATCATGAGGGATGTAGAACTTAATAACTACACAGGAAATGTGGTGGAGTCCCTATTGTCTTAGACCCTTCAGGCTTCTATAACAAAATCCTGAAGACTGGGTGGCTTACAAAGAACAGTTTATTTTTCATAGTTCTGGAGGCTGGAAGTCCGAGATCAGGGTGCCGGCATAATCAGCTTTGGGTGAGGACCTTTTCCCCTGGTTGCAGATTTTTAACTTGTATCTTTGAGTGGAGAAAAAGAGAGGGAAATAACTCTCTGGGTAGGGGCTCTTTTACAAAGGCACTAATCCCATTAGAAGGGTTTACCCTCATGACATAATTACCTCCCAAGGGTTTCTAACAATATCACACTGAATGTTAAGATTTCAACACAGGGATCTTGGGGGGATGCAAGCTTTTAGCCCTCTGCAGCCAGCTGAGGGGATCTACATGGTCATATCACACAGCAAACCTGACTCCCATTTTTCTAATGCAACTTTTTCAGTTTCCTGATTGAACATTAAGGGGTACAAAATCCTTTTGTTTGCCCCCACACAGAGAACATAAGCCTGGATGAAAAGTCTTAATTTGGAGCTATCAGTTTAAATATAGAGTGCAGCCCTTTCCTGGTAAGGAGAAATTACTGAAAGATATTTTGCAGTGTATCTGAGGGAGCAAACTTTCAGAGAGAAAAATTAGGGGAGATTGGCTACTCGAAACAATCTTTGAGGGATTTTCAGTGGTGATAGAGATAAGAGTAGGGGCAATCAATGACCGATATAATTTACTAACACTTTACAACTAACTTTAGAGAAGGCAAACCCAGGTCCTACCATCACGGAAGGCATGTGTCATCCAACCAATTCTCATGACCTCTAGCAGCAACTCCCTTTGAACACACAGCTTTAAGAACTCTTTTCCACAAGCCTCAATCATGTTCTTTTTCCATTTTTAATTTGTAATTTTATTTAGCTATTTACCCTATTGGAGAGCTTCCCAGATTGCTACATTAAGCTCTACAAACTTTTATTTGTCAGTGGAATAATTCAGAGTTTTTCATTCTTTGGGTTATTCCAAATGTCTTTAATAATGTTTCATTTTACAGACCCAGGCCATAGATTTTGTACCAATTATATTTTACATAGCTGTCTCTTTAAAGTCTAGAGAGTACTTCTGACTGAACCCAATGCAGCATATCCCAAGGTTGTTATAATATAACTTTTTCTTTGTCATCTAATTCCTCCCTTGTGCACAGAATTGGACCTAAGGTAGAGTTTTTGCACCACGTAAGGGACAAAATTGTGACCAAAGTTCGTCAAGAATTTATCATTTGTACTGCTTTTAGGCAAATGAGATATTCAGTAATAGCAAAAGTGTTTGAGGCCCCTCCTGACTGCTGTATCTTCCCTTTGTGTCAGTTTTACGATCAACACCAGGACCCTAACATCCATCTGGCTGAATAAGCATTCCCTTGATGATATGACTACGCTGTCCTCTCTCTCCAAATGCTCTCTGGCCTAGTACAAAAATCACTTAGCAGGTATATGTGTGTGTGTGTGTACGTATATATATATATATCTCTTTTTGACTTACGGCAATATTCTTCCTCTCCTAACAGACCTGTAGATTCTGGACAAGTTATACCCTTTCATTGATTTTATCCAGTCATGACCATTTTCTTGTCATAGATAATGTCCACATGAGAGATCATATTCTTTGATGAAATACTCTTGGTTTATTCTACTTATGTTTTCAATAATAATTGGTGCTAAGTATCTCCCATCCACCCAAGGTCTTTGGTTTTTCTTTTTATTTTATTTAACAATCCCTCTGATTATGTAAGGAACTTGTATTCCCTAGTAAGCAAGACAAGTTGTTATAAAACATTTTGTTTTATAATCCAATGCAACATATCCCAAGGTTGTTATAATGTTTTTTTCTGATATGATATAGATCAGAAATTTATTGCAACAGTGAAACATCCCCCCCCATTTGAAAACATTTAAATTTACCTCTTTAATTTTTAGAATGCAAGAATTAGAATGCAAGAAGTTTGACTGACATTGTTAGAGAAAAAACCCTGACTTTATATTGAATTTATTTTTAAAGAAATGGGAAATTTTAATATTTAAATATTATTTGTAAAAAAATTGAAACATCTCACAACTAACTAAAATACTTCAGTACATAAAATTAGGTTAAAAACCATTGAACTTAAACATTCTTACACATTTTTGTTCAGAGAACAGTTTAGATTTTATCCATTCCTGACTTAGTGAACAGATCTAATGGGAAGATGTACAAAGTACTTCAAAAAACCCTGGCAATTATTCTTGTTTATATACATCTCATTAGAGTATTTATGGGTTTATACTGTCTTCTAAACCTGAGCGCTAGTGGGATAAGATGCTTTCCTGGTCTTTCTAATAAACTTTATTCCCTATAATCTATTCAATTTATTACATGCACCAAATTGGTTGAACCAAATATGCTCGTGTTTCAAAGAGAAATGTCTAGTCTTTCTTTTACCCCAGAAACAAAGTCTTATGACTAGACTTTTCTCCTGTCTTCCATTTTTCTTTTCTTCCTCAATAAAATCCAGGGGAATATTGAGTCCTGCCTCTAGTAAATGTCAGTAAGCTCCTAAAAGATCAAACCTTCTTGAGATAACACCAAAGAACTCTTGAAAATAAAAGCCAGCAGATTTTAGAAGGTAGTTGACTCTTGAAGGAAAGGATAGACATGGATTGAGTTAAATATTTTCATGGCTGGCAGCATGAGGACAATTAAGAGTCAGCTAGTTTCTAAAAATTCTGCTCAAAAATCTACAGGCTCCATGGGCTGAAGAAAACTGCAAAGTAAGGGAGGCTGGATGGAAAGGAGATATCTAGAGAGAAGGAGCCTCAAATTCTGCCTATAAACTCCTCAAGCAGTATGGTTAAAGAGAAATAGAAGTAGTATAAAATTTTAGATGATGACTTTGTGCATGTACAGTATGAACTGAATGAAATTAAGCACCTGGTTAAATAAAAATATCAACTCTTTTCTTTAGACAATAACAGTATAAAGAATCTCTACAATGTCACAGTCACATGCCCCATTAGATAATGCAAAATAAATTGAGATAAATAAGCGCAGAAAATGTTATTCAATCTCAAATGGAAAAAAAATCAATGAAGGATGACTTCCTGATAAAACTGATTTTGGAATTAGTAAATAACAACATTGAAGTTTCTATTTAAGCAACATGAGATTAAAAAAGTATCTATACTAAATTAAAAATAGAAAACCAAAATGAATAAATAGGTATAAAAAGAATAAAATAGAAATTCCATAACTGAACATTGTTATATCCAAAATAAAAAAAAATTGCTGGACAAATTTTTTTTTTAATTAGGCTAAAGAGAACATGCTTTGTTTCTGGTGAATTTAAGACTATGTAAGAAATGTAAGTTTGCAATACTACTTAAACACTCAGATAAAATAAGCTACATGGCTATCAAAGACTTCCATGTACCTAGGTATGTGTATGCATATATATATATGCCATATATAAATTACTATCATATATAACGCATAGTATATATGTTATATAATATAACGTGTAACATATGGTCTATAACATAGTTTGTTATGGTATATATATATATGTAATATGTATGTGTGTGCATATGCATACACGATCATGTATGCGTTTTAAGAAGTAAACCAGGCTTGGCGCCTGTGGCTCAGGGGGCTAAGGCACCAGCCACATACACCTGAGCTGGCGGGTTTGAATCTAGCCGGGGCCCGCCAAACAGCAATGACGGCTGCAACAAAAAAATGGCTGGGCGTTGTGGCCGGCGCCTGCAGTCCCAGCTACTTGGGAAGCGGAGGCAAGAGACTTTCTTGAGCCCAGGAATTGGAGGTTGCTGTGAGCTGTGATGCCACAGCACTCTATCCAAAGTGACAGCTTGAAGCTCTGTCTCAAAAAAAAAAGAAGTAAACCAACATAGCTGAAAAGAAAAACTGAACCCTGATATGATGCTACACAGCTATCAATGAAATCTCCTAAACAGTTTTTGAATATATTAAATCTAATATATGCCATTATATAAAATATATAAATATTAACTGTTATAAGTATGTATATGCATAAATATATAATACATATACATATATTTTATATATTACATATGTATAATTATTGCCTTTACCATGACTACTGTAGACTAGCCAAATATTGCTTGCCAAAGACAAAAACAAATTATAAAAATAAAAAATTACAAAAAAGTAATATGATTAAAATTCCAAAAGAAGAGGATAGAAAAAAAAAATATTGTGCCTGATCTAGAAAATAAAAAAAAAAAGTAATGTGCTTTATTATGTAAATTATGGTGTTACAATCTTTTTGGAGAAAGAGTGATTTGGGGGCTTCTTGCTACTTGCTAATAAAACTTGAAAACAATGCTTACTTTATTTTACTATGGTACACTAAGTACACGCTGAAGCCTCTTGCTTCTGGTATAAGTCCATAAGAATGACAAAACTGCATAAGCAAGTTAGAAGGGGTATTATCAGTGCATCCACAATTATGGAAAATAAACCCTATATTGAATAGAGAATTAGATTAAGAAAGTATATAAGAACTTCTCTGAAAAAGTAGAGAGAGATCAAACAGGTTGCAGTCCCAAAAGTAGTATTAATAGCTTTCTAAAAACAGAAGGAGTGCAGTGGCAGTTGAAGAGAAGTCAGTTTGTCAAACGACAACTGGTATCCTTAGTTTGATGTTGACGTATCTCTGACCCCATTATCGTCAGCCCTACTTTTGTCACCCTAATTTTTGTGTGAAGACAGGTATTAAAGGGTACATAACCATAGCAGAAGAGGTTTTGTCATTTGTTTATTTTCAGTGTGCAGGAGAATGAAATGTACGACTACAGTGTATATACCAATAATCCGAATGTGAATGAAAAGCATACATTTTTTTCAGAGAAATCTGAATTTAAAAATTTAGTACACAAAGAATTATAAAATCAGAATATTCCAGAAATCATACCATTCTCAAATTCTACCTTTCATTAATAAACAACCACCAAATTCCAACTTTCAAGTTACAGATATATCTCCATTTTATTTACACCTTTTCTGAAAAATAATCAGGAGAAGTTAGCACATTAAGTATGACTTTATCAATTCCTCTAATACCGGAAATAAATAAGAATAACCTGAGACAGGAAAACTACACACCAATCTAAATTAGAAACATGTAATAGAACATTGGATAAGAAACTAAATAATCTTAAACATATAGATAGATAGCCATTTAAATAATACTAAAAACCAGTGCATGGTGTAAGAAAAACATTAAACGTATTGAAAAGAAAAATGGCAAAGCTAGATAGAAGGAAATTATACAGATAGGAAAATTTTGTAGAGATACCCTATAGCTCATATCTAATATGTATCCCAGGAAAAAAAGAGAATGAAAAAGTGTCCAAAATCACATGGGGAAGTTACTTAGAACTAAAAAAAGAAAACTCTTCAGATTTAAAAAACAAAAGTACACAAGGTCTCTAGTAAAATACATGAAAACAATTCTTTAAAACTAATCCTGAGAACATACTTTATAAAAGACAGTTAATTGTATGGTTTTCAGAAAAACAGAAACACAGAGAAACACATGTACAATACAGAAAATTTGAAATGAATGTAATACGTATTATCACATGCTAGCCAAAAGAAAGTTCTAGTGTCTGTGTTAATGGCAAACAAAAATAGAATCTATAGTAGAAACACTGACAGAAATAAAAAGATGAAAAAAAAAGAAACGAAAAGACATATTATTTATAATTTTGTATCTGTTTAATAAAACATGAAAAGGTAAAAACAAAAACAAAATCATTATAAGAAAAATTAACGAACCTGTAATAATAATGGAATATGATGGCACAGATGGATGAAAGCTGACAGAATTGACAGGACAATAAAAACAAGTGTATTTTTGTATTTAATATTTTTATTTTAGTAATAAAGTTATATGAGAGTTGAATTTTACATATCTAAATTCATATATTGATATAGAGTCCTATACTAAATAAATAAAAAACATGTATTGTTTTCAAAAATATGTGGAATTTTTTTTTTTTTTTTATACAGAGTCTCACTTTGTTACCTTTGTTGGAGTTTTGTGGCATCATTATTTATAGCAACCTCAAACTCTTGGGCTCAAGTGATCCTCTGCCTCTACCTCCGGAGTAGCTGGGACTGTGGCACCTGCTATATGCCTGACTATTTTTAGAAACCGGGTCTTGCTCTGGCTCAGGTGTTTCGAATTCCTGAGCTCAAGCCATTCACCTGCCTTGGCCTCCCAAAGTGCTAGGATTATAGGAATGAGCCACCATGCACAGCCTAAATGTGTGGAGTTTTAACATAAATTGCACATATCTCAGATGCTAAATCTTTTTTTAATAAAGCAAAATCATTGAATTAAATAAAGCAAAATTAAAGCTCAATAACCAAAAATGAGCACTTCAAAGCAAAAAAAAAAAAAAAGAGAGAGAAATAATTTTATAAGCTAAAAGTAAAGGGTATAAAATCTTTTAAATAGCCTATGGGGTGAAAATGATTTATTATGGGAATTATATTTACAAATTTTGTAAGTATATTTATAAAGTGAAACCAAATAATAAGTAAACTTTTATGGTTAAACTTTTTTTAATTTACTAAAATGTACCAAGATGAAAATACATATATTTAGTGTACATAATAGAAATAAGAAAATGACAATTTAATGAGTTAAATTTTCTTCTTAAAAGGCTACAATATTATAATAATTGAACAAATCCCAAAATATTAGAAAGAAAGATAAAACTTATGGATTAATTAAATAAAAAAGAGATTTTAGGGTTTTTTTGGAAAAGAAATACAAAAATTATGACAATATTAATAAAAATAGGTAAGCAATAGTACAATTTAAAAATTTTAGGAATTAATGCAGTCACAACTAGAAAGAACATGGATTTATAGCAAAAGACATTGTAATAACCAACTGGAAAATAGGAGAAATTCATCATTTCATATTTGAGAGAACAATAGCAAAAGATACCAGGTCTCTCCAAGTCAATCTATAAAGTCAACGCAATGGTAATGAAAATACCAGTGAGATATTTTGTAAAATGTTCTAGGTAATTTCTACAGTTCTAATAGAAGACAAAAAGTAAAGTTAAAACAATGTAGCTGAATCATATTAAAAAGAAGAGTAAGAATGAGAACTTGCCTGGAAGATATCAAGCCCCATAATAAAGTGTCAGTAATTACAACAGTGTGGTACTGGTTAGATGAAAACTAATTCTTGCCACCTCATTTTGTACACTTAGAAATAGAAATAAATGAAGTGAAAAGTAGAAATGACTTAAGTCTCATGGTTGTGGTGGCAGATTCAGGTCCCACATCCCAGTCTCCTGCATCTCAGGAATGTCTTTGCTACTGTACACCTTTCACTCTCACACACTGTTAGACCAGTAGAGACTTTACCAATCAGAGCAGCCTGGGTGTGCTGCAGTAACTAGTAACTCCAAAACTGTGGGGTTTGAAACACCATGTTTTTTCCTGCTTAATTTCCTGGGTCAGTGCTGAAGTCAGCTCCACACAGTCACTCAGGAACTCTGGTTGATGGAGTTTCCATCGGACTGTAGATACACTATCTGGACATTTGCCTTCGTAAGTCACTATGTGAGGGTCAAGGAGAACCTAGAAAACTCCACAGAAGCTTTTCATTACCCCCACCCAAAGTATTATATGTCACTTTTACTTATATTTCACTGGTAGAGCTTGTCACATGACCCCTGCCTAACTCCAAGATGGCTGGGGAAGTGTGGTGACCTGTATGTCTAAGGGAGTAGAAACAGCTATAGACCAGCCCTGGTTATAGTTCCATGGAGTAAAGTGAAAGTATCTCTGCATTGTTTAACTGATGAGGTATACTGGGTTCTTTCTGTCCCATTGAGGCTCTCAGTTTTGAAATGTATTCCTGAATATCCCTGTCTCCATCCCAGGAGTTGGAGAATAAATATATGATTAAGTAAATCAAATCAGTGCTTTTGGCTCTGAGGTTAAAATGTTTTAAATGAGGAGGATGGAAACCGTGGTTTGGAGTCTTGCCCATGTTCCTAGGCATCTGCTTTATTCCTAGAGACAAAGAAGGTAATTACTTAGTACACCAAATTCTAACTTATTAGCCTGAGAAGATTCATTCAGCTTCCGCAAATATATACTTTTTTTATAGAAACTGGTGTCTCTATCAAGAGAAAAGTCTGAAGTGAAAAGATAATTAGTAAACTCACAGAATTTTAAAATTCTCTTTTCATAAGAAAAGTTTTTTCATTAATTTAGTATAATTTATTTGAAATATGCACCAAAAATAATGTTTAAATGTTTTTACAGGTGTTTTAAAAAATCTATTTAATTTATACTATGAAATCAAAGGTCAGTCACTCTTAAATAAAATTAGTAATCAAAACAAAAGATTTTCTGAACCCCACATAGTATCTTTAATAGTGTATCAAAATGTAAAATACAGATACTCTTTAAATTGGAAATTCAAATTTTAAACATTTTTTTCTAAAGGGAAAAAATTCCCCAATTGGAAACCATGTTCACCAATAGCTTTTATTCGTGTATAACATATACACACTTTTGTTGTTGGTGGTGGTGGGTTTTTTTGCAGTTTTTGGCTGGGGCCGCGTTTGAACCTGCCACCACCACCGGTATATGGGGCCAGTGCCCTACTCCTTTGAACCACAGGCACTGCCCCACACATTCTGTATTTAATAGGCTTCTATGCTGTTACTAATGCATTGATATATTCAATGCCATGGGGAAAAAAAACCCAAAAAATCTTTTGGCTAATTATTTTAAAGTAGAGCAGATTATAAAGTTGGGAAACAGTAAAAGTAAAATGTATTCTGTAATTTGTATATGCAAAATAGAGCTATATTTTTATGAATATATATATGCAGGGAGATTGGCTAAGCTCAAAAGTGATGGCAGTTTGGATGGTGGTATATTAGGAGATTTTTAATTTGTTCTTTATTTTATTATTATTATTATTTTTTGAGATAGAGCCTCCAGCTGTCACCCTGGATAGAGCGCTGTGGCATCACAGCTCACAGCAACCTCCAATTCCTGAGCTCAAGCGAGTCTCTTGCCTCCGCCTCCCAAGTAGCTGGGACTACAGGCACCCACCACAACGCCCGGTCATTTTTTGGTTGTAGCCGTCATTGTTGTTTGGCGGGCCTGGGCTGGATTTGAACCCACCAGCTCAGGTGTATATGGCTGGCGTCTTAGCCCGTTGAGCCACAGGTGCCGAACCTTTTATTTTGTTCTTTTTTGATTTTGTTCTCCCCTTTTTTCTTATAGTAAGTATCTATACATATTGCAAATGTTATTTATTTAAAAAAAGGTAAAAGGAACTTTAACGTGTAGCTTTGCAGAACAAGCTGTACATTTACGCAGAATTATATGTCTATGTATTGTTCTTCTTCACATGTTGTGTATTGGCCTACAATTGGGTTTCCAGGAAGACCTAAGCACTCTTTCGAAGTATTAACAGGGTGAAAATGTTTTATCTTTTACCCAGAAATTCACATGTATTCACACACACACACACACACCCTGTTTTAAGGTATGGAGAACAGTTGAAAAATGTAAATATCCTATATCTCATTAGAGATGGATTGCAGCTGTTTCATTCTAGTGGCTAATTGATAGAATTTTTAATCATCTCAGGGTCAGGAAGCCAAAATATTCCAATTTCTGAATAACTTGGTTTTCATTTGTATGAAAAAAATAATGTCAATAGTGAAAGGACATGTGATCTGGGGAAAAGGAATGTAAGAAATCGGGGATCACAGGCAATGGTTTTGGCAAATGTCAGGTTATGCTATTCCCATCGCTGCTGGTGTTGGAGGGGATAATGTTTACTTTGATTTTCCCCACTTATGATCCTGATGCTTTTGTTTCATGTTGCTTTCAATTCTATGGTAGGTTTTGAAAAATCAGAAACACCTTTTGTGAGTTCCATAGGAGACTGCAAACACGTGGTGCTGACGCAGGTCCTAGAAAGGAGCAATAACACGGAGCAGGTAGACAGAGTTTTAGCGGGCAACCCTGCCTTTACCCCTTTCTGGTCAGAAAGAGCTCCTGTATCTCTGCTCTGCTACCTGCCTTGCCTGCCTCAGCCATGGGTCCCTCTGGGCAGGGAGTTCAGAGGAGGAAACAGTGCTCTGAGGACCAGCAGGAGAAAACTCTCAACTACTCAGAATGTGTGGAACGTGGGTAGAACTATTCAAGAGATGTTGAAAAGAAATAGGCAATTTAGTCAGCAGCCTTTCTAGTCTTCTGATACTTAGATCTTTTAGGGACAAGTTTCCGGGACTTCTCTGTAGCTGTCTCCTCTTATTTCTTCTTAGTGTCCCTCCTCTAATTCAGACGCATCTCTATGCAAGTACTATGCACATTCATTTCTGAGAGAATTTTTTGGTTTGCATTTTCAGCAAAGCACCTCTTTGTGTGTGTACAGGCCTGGATTCATTTGTGGTCTGCCTGTGATAACTCCACGTGTTCATGGAGATAATTTTCTTGTTCTGTACACAGCCCACTACAGAGGAGACATGGCTGCCATGAAGGGATCTGTGCCATCAGAACATTTGGTTTCTAGTCTCCCAAGTCCTCTTTGTTTTTGATCGTGACATTTCTTCATGCTCGGATGCATACGTGATGTAACATTCTTTGTTGATGTTCTGAAATGTGTTTTAGAGTTATTTTGGCATAGCACAAAATAAGAATGGGGCTCTAAACTTTTCTGGTTGAAATGTTAATCCTTTGGGGTTTTTTTCCTCTTTTTTCCCCCCTGCTTTCTGTACTAGGCATGTTTGTAAAGCATTAAATCTAGGCTGTTATTTGATAGATCCCAGTTTTGTTGAAAACAGTGCAAAGGAGAAGTCTCCCCGGGGGACTGGTGGGCCTTTGTCGTGTTGTGGGAGTATGCCCTAAAGGGGAGTTCCTCACAGTCTAATTGTTGACAAGTGATGGAAGTTCAACAGCATGGAAACTCTACTTCTCGCTTCAGCTGAAAAGGTGCTTATAAAGGTAGTTGGGCTATTTTAGCAATTTGCCTACTTTTGAAAATCCAATTTGGTGGCTTCATTAAAGGCACTAATTTAGTGTCTTAAGGGAATATGTGTTTAAAGGAGCTTGTCAACAGTCTTAGGTGTTTGCCAGTGTGTAGGTGAGCTCAAATCCCCAAGCTGGGGTTACTTGGTTACATGCATGCTCCTTCATTTAAAACATAATGCCAAATAAACTAAAAAGCCCTCAAACCAAGAAAGTAACCGCACCACTACCTCTTCCCCAACTACTACCTACCATCCTTAAAGCCAGGATGCTTTTGGTAGATAAACGTACCTACCACTGGCATTTTGAATCTGTCACCCAGAGGTCCAAAAGGAAGATGACAGTCATTGTTTAGTGGTTGATAACCTATGGCAGGCTGAGGGGATTAAGAAGTGGTCGCTGCTTCATATTGTTTAAGGAAATACGAACGTTTTATGAATGCCTACAAGAATCACTATTGCTCACTGTCTGCCTAATATTCCCAAGAGTGTATTTCAGTCCCACTTTGGGACACGAAATTTTAAAATTGAGTAGTGAGTGCTAATTATTTATGTGGCCTCAAATAAACTGGAACCTTCTCCAGTTCCTATTTTGTTATGAAAAAAGGTGCACAATTTAGCTGAAGGAAATTAATGCTGCTCTTCTTTGGGATGTTTTCCTTTTAAAACATCTTAAAATCCATGAGAAACTGCAATAAATTTTGTCACCAAATTATCTGCACACTGTTAAGATTTGAAAACATTGTTTTGTTCTTCTATATAATCACTGGAGGTTGTACTGAGAATACTGATGGTGTTCTGCCTCCTGCCTCTCAATAACTATAATTTCTAATCCAGTTTATAGGATTGGGTTCCATTTATTAAAGTGAACTCTGGGAGTAATATTAGATTATTTTGTTTTGTTTTGCAGAAAGATTTTGTGTTAAGAGGAAGCTGCTGAGGGTTCCTGTTAATATGTGTATATTACTTGTCCATCCATTCAGGAGATGCTCAGGTGTGGTCCTGTCCAGAAAAGATATCAAAAATATCAAGCCTCTTCCCAGGCAGTTCCAATTGTATTTATTTTTGACGCAGTGCAACGTGGCTTAGTTTCTCCTCAAAGGAAAGCAGGTTAGTGAATTAGAAATGTTTTAAATAATTTTCCCTTGGATTCCAGATGGCTGAAAGGAAGGGAGAAAATGCCCATACAGAAAAACACTTTGGAGATGACTGGATAGAATGATTGAAATGTAGTTCAAAGTAAAAGTCCTGAATTCTTTAGGTTTGCTTTGCAGGAAACCTCATACAGAAGATTCATTTTTATTACGGCAAGAGCTGAACCCCAAGAGAGATAATTTCAAATAGTCGGAAAATAATTATCTATTCATCAAGGACCAGTAAAACCTTAGTCTGTTTTTCTTTATAGCATTTTCTAGAAGTACACGTCATTTGTTTGAGATTTGTAATCAATACCTTAGCATATATGAACAAGACCACATCTGTAAAAAATCACATTTCTGTAACAAAGTGGAAGGCATTTTTTTCTTAATAAATCTGTTTATATTGTCTGTAATTATTGGTTGGTGTCAATAAGTGATACTGAAAGGATGTGGAAAATTTCATGACATGCTTTGTGCTAGTTATTTATTTGTTGTCTATTCACGGGGTCACTAATTGCAGCTGGTAAAAGTTGATTTTCTCCTCTCCAATTTATTGTGGGATGGGGCGTTCATATCGCCAGATCCATAGTTATTCAGTGTCTACATTTCAGAAGCTCAATTGCTGGATTCTGTCAAAATGAGCTTTGGCAACTCCATATGGGAGTGCACAACTATAATTTTGCTGCACATTAATAACAACCTTGCAAAGAAGCCCAGAATCAAATGCCTTGCTCTCAGCTGGGGGCAGAAAGCTAGAGTGGTATATCTTGGGGGTGACCTATAATGTTGGAAAAGTAGGGATTACATTCACTCAAGAGGAGTGGGCGGTATTCCTGAAATCTACTCTCCACTATGCCTTTTTTTTTTTTTTTTTTTTTTTTTTGGTGTGTGCCCTGAGACAATGGGGAAAAAATGAATTACAGATAATACAAGTAGTACATCTCCAGAATACATGGTAAAATAAACGCTTTTATTTCTTCAAGTGTCAACTCTGTTCCCTGCCCCAAGCCTGACCCTGCTAGGTTTCTGCAGCCCCTCAGTGACTCTAAATCAGCGCTCTGGGTAGCCGCCCACGGGGAGTACACTTGGCGCGCTGAGCGCTCGGACTTTTGGTCTTGTTCAAAGCCGAGAATCTCCAAGAGCTCTGAGGCTACGGATTTATTCTGGTGGGGTGAGATGTTATTATTGTGAGATTGTTTCTGCAGAGTTGGCCTGGAGAGTGAACACCGGAGGAACAGACTGAAGCAAGGCTTCGCCAAGAGTCCCCAGGAACCCAGCAGCGCCCCTGAGAGCTGTAAGCTTGAGGGCTCGGGCAACGGGGGCGGAAGGGAGTGCGTGACTGCAGGCTGGGAGCTGGAAGGCAGTGTGGAGGGGCAGGAGGCACCGTGCCAGTTTTCTTTCTGATTAATGATGATCACGCTGCCGCGCGTGGCTCATGCGCTTTGTCTCCAGCCTTGGGGCTGGCGGAGTAATGCCCGAGAATGAGTGGTACTGTGAGCGTCGGGCGCACCCAGCAGGTGCCGGCACTCTGGCTGAGCCATCACTGGTCGCGCCCCGCCGCACGGAAATCGAGACACCGGCAGAAACCCACTCCAGCCACCCCTGGGTGTGGCGAGTGGAGACCGAGGTCTCCGGCCCGAGAAGCTGCGGAGCCACGTGCAATGCGCACGTTCCCCTCTGCTCGGGCGGGGACCGGACGCATCCGGGGCTGCGGGGAGGAGCTGGGCGCCGCCCCCGGCGGCAGTGCCAGCCGCGTGGGAGGGCACGGACCCGGGAAGGGGCAGACGACTGAGGCGGTCAGGCAGGGAAAGTGGGACGGAGCGATCGGCCGTCGCTGGCTGGCTAAGGGTGGGATTGGCAGAACTAAGGGGACAGGTGGGAGCCGTCAGACAGCCTGAGCGAGGGAGACCAGAATGCAAAGGGAGAGGGAGCGTTAAGTAGGCAGAGAGAGACACCAGTCGTGCGCTCGCACCCTGCAGACGCCCTCCTCTGACCGCGGCCAGGGGCACAGAGTGGGAGCGAGATTCGTGGCACGGAAGGCCGGCAGAGGGGCAGAGGGATCCTGCGTTGCTGGTGGGACGGAGGAACGTGGAGGGACAGACGAACCAACTGGCAGCCTGCGAGAGTGGCTGCTCAGAGCAGAGCGCAGGAAAGCGAAAATCCCGCGCTGAGCCGCCAGACTCACCGACAGACCGTCAGACTGACAGACGCGCAGACCGACCGAAAAGCAGACAGGAGGCGGGGGCACGTTTCCTCCACGCGGCCAGCGGGACCGAGAAGGCGCCCTCTGAGCGTGTCCGGAGCAGCACCAGCAGCCGGCAGAGGGGACAAGAGGCGGAACTAACCCTGCGGCTGCAGCCGCGGCTGCCACAGCTGTGCGGGGAGCCCAGCCTACTCTGCAGAAAGCTCCTTTTACTATCAGTTAAATAAATCGACCAAAGCCCCCCAAAGCAAAACAAAACAAAAAAATACCCAATAACAACAACGGCAAAGCCAAGCCAAACCAAACCAATCAAGCCAAATCAATAATTGAGAAACAGTAATTAATAAAAGTAAAAACTAAATCAAACCAATCAAGGCAGCAAGACGCAGGGGGGATATCCACTGTTCGACCAAGGTAATAATCAAGGTCTTCCGACGTGAACATTGCACGCCTTTTGTGGATTTTTTTTAATTCCTTCTTTCTTCTGTATATCTGTGTCTTTCTTTTGAATTGTTTATCGTCTGTATTGCTTCTACATGTTTGTAGAAAACTGCTTTTGTTATAGGTATATTGTGTTTTTGTGTTTCACTAAAGGAAGGGTGGACTTCCCTTTCCCCAAATGAGACAGAAATGGAAAATTGGAAGTAAATAGAGAAAGGCAGTGCTTTTCATAGGAGAATTTATATAGGTTGTATAGTAGAAAGTTTGGAATGCTCTTATTTCATTTGAAAGAGAACTATAGAAGAAAGTTGTAATCTGTTTGTTGTTCTGGTAGCATTGGGGTGTTAGGGCCCAAGGGGTTTAAGAAAAAAAAAAAAAAGATGTTCAGTTTTATTTTTATATGCATGAAATGTGTGCTTCACTTCAACCTCCAATTTAATGTCTTGTTTCCTAGGTTGTAAATACGTGGTAGAATTGAATTGCAGTAGACAGGTGTTTAGAAAGTTTCTTAGGAAGAGGAAATTAGCTCAGTCAATGTTTATGCATAGAAATATAGCTGGAGTGGATGTGGTTGCTGTCATCTGCTCTGGTTCATAGTTTATCACCTCCTGAAGACACAAAATAAGGACAGAAACCAAGGCTAAAAGGAAAAAAAAAAGAAGAAATTGAAAGTTACAGGGATGGGAAGCTAAGAACTACAATGCAAGGCAGGTCAAAATCACTTTCATGAGAATGTGTTGACAGTGTAGATACTCATTTTGTTTTCAGATTTTTTAAAAATCCATTGTTGTGACACTTTGGCATCTCCAAACAAGAATGACATTCCCCTAAGTTGAGATGACTGTATGTAAGATTGTATTCAATGCAGAGTATATCCAAATGATTCCTACTCCTGCCTCAGCTGCTTTGGAAATCAAAACTGCTGTGATTGTTTTAAGTAAACAGAAGTGGAGATGACAGAAAATCATTTTTCATTTGGTAAAAGTCAGAAAATCTTTGACACACACTTTAAATAAATACACCTCCTCATTTGATCCTCTGTATATGTGCTACTACAGGATGTGCAAGTCTTATTAGGATTTTAGTTAATGTCATTTTCATGAAAAGCAGACATTTGGAAGCCAACAGCTCTGCCTGTGTTTTGTTCAAGTAGCCGAGTAGTCTACTATCTTGGCAGTAATCACTTCTGCTGCATTCTTAATCTGAATCACATGTTTGAGATTATGTGTACATTCTTTTCAGGTTTATATGAGTTTTCAAGGTATGTATTTGTGTTTGATCCTGTATTTCTTTTGTTATCACATTCTTTTACTTTTTATCACTTCAACTAGCGGAATTTTTAAAAATAATCTGGACATTCAGTTTGGGTGTGTTCTTTGAGGAACAGTTCCATATCACAAAACAATACAAAATGATAGCTGATTACTGTCTTTGATTATCAATACTGTTGCCATTTGGTTTAAGTATACTTTTAAGACTTTTAGATGGCTATGCATATGTGTCATGATTTATGTTATTTGATAACTACAACTATTAAGTTACTTTAGGTGAGTGTCTATCAGACAGAATACTTTGTTTAGGTGGGGCACACTTAGTGAAACTTGTATAGCTCCAGAGATTGACTTTCAGCTTGTCAGTGACTTAATTTAACTTCATGCCAATTTATCTTTTATAGTCTGTAGCTCAGACTGAGACAGGTTTGTATGTGCTATTAGATTTCCCAGGGACTTTTCTTCTTAGATCCCAGTTGAGTGTGGTTACCTTGAGAACTGTGGCATTATCCCTGTTAGAGCATGCTCCACTGGGGAGTTCTGTGCAATCTATTTTTAATGCTATTTAATGAAGGAGCGGGTGCCTCACTCAGCAATAAAAGAAGCATGAGGGAAGACAGAGCAGTCCATGGTTATGGATACTGGAGAAGGATATTTGGAAAGGTAAAGACTGACCACTGGGTATCGTAATAGGTCTTAATGTATTGTATTAATAGGAATCAATTTAATTCGGTGAGAGAATAATACATGAATAGTTTGACATGTGTTTTCATAAACCTCTTCACTAGTTATTAGAAGGAAAATCCAATAATTTGAGTTCTTTAAAACTTGAGGGAGTTACTAACCGAGGAGTTCTGCATGAATACTAATTTTAATACCAGCTGTCAGATTTTTGGGTAGTGAGAAGTACAGAAATAATTTCAAATTCCTAAAATATGGTTCTAGCAAAAGGTTTGGAGCTTGTAAGACGTTCTGGGAATAACATAACTAACATACTTGTAAGGAACTGTGTTAACCTAAAGTTCAGCTTTGTGAATTATTTCATTTTCTTTTATGAACTTGGATTCTTGATCCAGAATTAAGTAAAGCAGGAAGTTTTGATTGAACTGGGTAGAAGATTTGATTGTTTTCTCTCCTTAGCTTTAAGATAAACACCACCAATGATCATACTGAAGGCTAACTATTTTAAAAATATAAATAGCAGAGGCATCACTGATAACTATTGGAATGTTATAATGAGGGGTAAATGATCTTAACTTTATAGTATAGTAATACAGTGAGCCATCTGTCTGCAACATTTGCATGTATTCAGAACACCTGTCTTGAGGTAAAGAGTGAGATCCTTCAATCAGAAAGGTCTCTTGTTCATTTTCATATTAACATCATGTGATAATCAGATTATTCCTTTGTTCAAGTAAAGCTCATTAGACAAAATGCTTAAATATTTTCAGAATTAATAAACTAAGAGAAAGCTAGCAACTTATGGTAAATGGGGAGTGAGTCATATGATTATTTTGAAATGAAGCTGTTAGAACAACGTGCAAAGTTCATCTGGATTTTGCCAATTTTTATGAAAAATGATTCCCCAAATAAACTACTAAGGAAAATATGTCACAAGGAGTTACTGTGATTTTTTTGTTTGTCTTTTATATTTAGTACTCCTGGGGAGGGGAGGAATTCACACTGGCTGTAATATTTCCCTTAGTGGTCATGCCACCTGGACCACAATGATGATACCTTTCTTAAGCTTCCCAAGTCAGTGGGCATTCTCATCTGAATTCAATGTGTATTTTGTGGACAAGATAATGATAAGCTACATGAGTAGAGCGTGGAATGAGTCAGCCACTGAAGACACAGTATAGAACGTAGCCAAAAGTGCATATGATTGAGAATTCTCATTAGAGTGAGTAGACAGTTTAAAGTCCATAGGTTGGAAATTGCACATTAGCCATTTGTATATAAAAGTCACTTCAATTCAGATCTGTTTTGTGACAAGGTTAGGAAAGAATGTGGTGCTTAAAAGTGATGTCGACACTGAAAACCACTTCTTCTAATGGTAAGTACTGGCATCATTCTGACTGGTACCACACGGTGGTAGCCTGTTTAGAAATTTGTGACTCTCTAATCATAAAAAAGATTTAGCTTCCTTAAAAATGCATTCTATCACCTAGGAAGTGCTGAATGTATTTTAAATCAGTGATGATGAATTTGTAAATCATATACTTCCTTTCATTAGACAAAGGATCTTTATTTTTCAGGAAACCTATGGTTCCAGAAGCTCTACATTTTCTTAGACTATGCATTATTTTACTTTTCACTGTAACATTTAATGTTAAATATGATAAATGAATTTTAAGCGGTGATAACAAGTAAATACTGAAAGACTAGTGGAAGTGAAAACGAGCATTAGCAATATAGATCTGTGACTGGATTTGTTTTTCTTAGGTCATTTTTCCTTCTGAGTGTTAGTTCTTTTTAAGGAGCATTTATGCCTAGTTCTTATAAATTGATTTTTTTCAGTGCCTTAGTTTTATAATTTTAAATTAATTTTGCTCATCTTGAATTAAACCTGGTCCTATTTTTTGAAGTATTTATTACTTGTATTTACATCATAACCACTTAATTTCTATGAGGATTAGATAATGAAATGAGCTATGAACTATTAAAATTGTATATATAATATGTTTGACAAAGAATAAAGTGCTTCAGATGGAGCATCAAGTTCATTCAGCAGTTTTTAATGTTTAGTAACACTGTTATCTTGTGGTCTCAAAATCCTCTTTCATCTGGTGGTATCTTCTTTAGGCATAAAATGCCCATATGATATTTTGAATGAACCTTTTTCTAAAATTACTGGGACAAATCTGTGTCTTGGGAAGCAGCTACGCAGGCAAACTAGAGAAGTGAATTGAAATAATTAAATCAGGACGATTGAGGAGCTACTGAAAAAAAAAAAAAAGAAAAGAAAGAGGTGGGCTAGAATACATCAAATTGACTCTGTACTTTCTGATCAGAATCCTTGGCATCATATTGTTTCTCTTTTCTAGCCCCCAGCATAGGCCTCATGGAGAGGAGAATGTTAATTACTGCCTATGGTCACAGTAGATCAATATTTAAAACTCTCTATACACTCTAACCAGAGAAATGTCTTCTGGCAGTTTTTATAACCCTCACTTAATATATATATCAATGCGACAGGTTAAGAAGATTTTTTATAAGTTTTGTAATAAAGTGATATCTATTAGCATAAAATTGCAATTGTGACATTAAAATGCTAAAGAATTAGTCCAAATTGTCTCACTCATGACATGTATTCATAATTTTTTCAGTCATAAATTCAAATAACATTTAAATGTAATATCGTTGACAATTATTCCCCTTATCTAGCAATAGAAAATTATTTTATTTTCACCAGGTAAAGAGGGAGAGTCCACTAATCATTATCCCTTTTTAAAAACGGACATTTTACCAGATTTTCACATGTCGCACTACTTTAAAAATGACAAAGTTTTTAAATCCATTGTGGATACCACACGAAATACTAAGATTTTGTTAATAAAATTACTTCTGTAATTGCTGACATTGGTTTTAAGATAACTGTGAAGAAAATTTGAGTTTTATTTAAAGGAGGAATTTAAGACTTCTAATAGGAAAACAGTTACGTCACTTTTTATTTCAAATATTTCAGCAAATTTTGAAGAGATTTCTTTGGCATTCTGTGGGTAACATTTCCATGCAGAATTGCACGGTGTTCTATACAGTCTTTTTCTGCAGCTTTTTCATTGCGTCAGAATCACAAAGATTATCTAGATAAGCTCTATCGTCTTTCCTGGCTACCTACGCAAGCTAGGAAATAATTCCTTGTGAGAGGCACACCTAAAATAAGAATTCAGTGACTCCAAAAACAAATTCAGTGCTGGAGTTCTTAATAATGGATAAGCATTCTTTTACCTTTGTGTTATTTTTGGTTGCTTCTTTATTACACATTAAATACTTAAGATAAGGAAAAGAACCATCTCTGAGGAAACAGAAACCAGAGAAATGGTTTTCATATACTTTGCGTATTTTCTTTTAATTGTAAAGGTACGTCACTCCAGCACACTGCAGTCCATAGAATCACTTGTTAAAGGAAAATAGTTTACATATGTTGACATATTTGATGTTGTCAGAATTCGGAAACAACACCCGTAAGCAAGGGGAGATATTTCAACATCTTTAAAGAACCAAATTGAACATCATTTTCTAAGTTTTTTTGTCATATAGGTCTGAATAAAATATTCTTTGACATGTAAGTCAGAAATTCCAGCTGTCATGGAGTTGTTCAGTATTTCAAGTCACTTCCAGGTGATCTCACCACTATTACACAGACCTAGAAAAATCAACCCATTGGTCAGCAGAGGGTGAAGAAAGGGCACTCACTGAAATTCAGTGACTCTTCAGAATTGATTAACTTTTATTTGCCAATAAACACAATGAGAAAATAAAATGCTAACAAACTGATTTTGCAGAATTTGATAAGTTTCTAAAACCACAAGCCAAAATCCTCCTAGAAAGCTCTAACACATACTAATAAGAAAATATCTCCACTCTGTCCCTACATGTTTTTCTTAGCATTTTGCTTGTTAATGTATACGTAACTTTAGTGGAAATCCCAGTGTTGCCGGCATCTGGTTTAATTTAATCATCAGAGAGCTATCAAACTGAAAATGAGTAGATCCCATGTAAGTATCTGACACAATCAAGATTTTTTTCAGCATTTGCAAGCTATGCTCATTTCTTTAAAACATTTTTTAAATGGGTCTAAAAAAATCATTTGGTTGAAATATGGTACTTTATTTCTTTTTGTAGAAAAGAGATTAAGAATTATAGTCAAATTATGACTCTTTAAACCAACATAACACATAATTATTAAAATTACTTTCTAATTCTGCCAAATTAATTAATTGTTAGGATTCAGCAGTTATATCTGTGATCTTCTTTTTTTTAATCCGGCCTATGGAAATGACCCAGCTGACAATCTTAGATAGCTTTGTTTGTATGTTTTATTTATTTTTAATTTACTTAGATATCATGGTGGCGTAAGAATTTTAGGAAATTATCAAACAGCTAGTATTGAAATAAATGGAAAAATTTCTCAGCAGACAACTAGCTGGTAGTAATGAGCCTGAATTTTTTTCCTCTCCTGTGCCAATTTAACTTTGGTGACAGTATCTTTCCTTTGTAAAGATCAAAATCTTTCTCCAACTAACAAAATTCTAGAAAGATAAAATAATCCAGCAAGTAATCAGGCTTCATTTATATCCTGCAGCTATCTGCTTACCCATAGCATCATTAAGCACTCTACCCATTGTATGCCTTAACTTTAATTGTTATTGAACTTATTGCCTTCGTCCAGAATTATAGATGGCTAAATTTTCAGGGTTTTTTCCTTTTTTTCCTTTTTCTTGGCATCAAGACGTGAAAGACTATACATAGTTAATGTGACAGAGTTTATATGTTATGAAAACCTTACATATATCTTTTAGGACAAGGATGTAAATACCCCTCCAAAAGGGAAGTTATTTTATTCCACAGATAATTGTAATCTCTGTGTTACTTGTTCGATATGATGTGAAATGCTGTAGCTAGAGATGCTTTGAATTATGTGGAGCTTCTAATTAAAGTTCAGGTTGAAAGTAACAGAGCAGCTGTATACCAGAGATGCACCAAGAGCTTATCTGAGCAGGAGCTGCTAACTGTGCTATGTGGTGAAGGGGTGCTTTACCGAGGAGGTCCATAGGGGTCCGTGAGATTCTGAAGGTTAGAGAATTGCACAAAATTTGGATTAAAAATGAAAAATCCAGAAAAAATAAGGCCTCAATGTGGTTTATCCAAAATCATGTCTCTAAAATTTAACCTTCATCAGTATACAATTCACCATCTCCATAAATATGGCAGTTCACTGTCTCAACTGGTGTTTGGTTTTGGTGTTTGGCTTCAGGGTCTGAGTGAATAATCTCTAGTGTGACTACGTTGAAGACTCTAAACCTCTCTTTGCTTCAGAGTTTGTGCGGGTACAATTGTGCAATAACAGCTGCCCAATGTAAACAACTTACTAGTTGTGTGACTTTACCAATTTAATTCTTCATTGCTTCAATTTTCTCATTTTTAAAGTGAGAACAAAACCTACCTGATAGGATTAATGAGGAAATAAAGCACCTGGTACATGGATATTAGTCACCAAAAAGAAATCACCTTCCTTTCATAGAAAAAGTTCAGAGAGAGATTTAATCTTATTACATAAATGAGATATACCTCCCATAAAGGAAAAAAAAATTGTTTTAAAGTAATTTAGCATACAACTCTTTTTCATTGCTACTCCATAAAATTTTTTACTGGTTAAAACTTGTGACTAGCCTCTTGACTCTTTCTGTGCTATGAAATAGCAAAGACCAGATCCAAGAGTAACTAATCTCAGAATTGTTCCTTGTATAAGGATCATGATGTTTAATAAGACCTTTATCTTACATCAGTCTCTACGGGAAAGAACGGCCTAATTCAGGGCTATCTAAAAGTGAACATATAGGTATTATTTCTCCAGAACATTTTAATTGCATAATTTCTACTAAAACTGGTGGCTAAAGAACCAAACCATTGACTAGGAAGAGGTTGGAATGGATCCCAGAAGGAATAATCTTAAATCCTTCACTAGTGGGTGAGACCCGGTAAACAGCAAATTTGAGGTGGCATTGGAGAGAGACATTTTCTATTCTTGACAAAGCAAATGGAGTTGTGTGCTCACTGAGGGGCTCCCTACACTCCCACATAAGGCTTTCACTTCCTGTTTCAAGCACTGAGCGAGCCATTTGGAAAGGGCAGCTGATCTGCCCTCTGATCCCACAGCATCTCCACTTAATGTTGCCGAATGAGTCAGCTCTCTGCTTGTGGGAACATGGTCAGAGGAGGGAAAACTTTTTATTATAACTGGATTTTAAACAGTTGGTTCCCTGATCAAAAAATGGAGAACCACAAATAGTTCTCAGTGCAGCAGAAGGTGAGCTGTACAAGCAATAAATGCACCAGGTGATTGCATTCTATTTTCAATTATAGTTTGGACATCAGCCAGTCATCTAGGCAATAGCATATTCAGAAGTGATATTATGAAACTTCTCAGCAAGTGTTTGAGAATAAATTTATAAGTCCTTGCTCTTCTAGTATTTGTTGGAAAACAAAATTTAAGGAATAGGTAGATGTATTACCCATATTCTAATATATATATAATATATGTATATATAGAATATATATGCACATATATTTGGAATTTATATACATTATATATATTCTAATATATAATGTGTATACACACACACAGAGAGTGCCAAAAAATGAACACACATTCTAAGAAATGGAAAAAAAAACTATTAAAACTGTAATACATCATAATACTCAAGTCACGTTTGACTTCTTCAGTTACAAAAGGTGCTCAAACGTAGCTTGTATTCATCTTTTGTTATTGGTATATATTAAGTATTACGATTTTAGTACAGCTTCTGGGAGTTTGTGTGTGTGTGTGTGTGCGCGCGCATGTGTGTAGCTAAAGTCAGAAAGCTTGAACACCAGCATCATTTAACTAAGTCATAGGAAGCAAAAAAGTTATTTACCCCAAAACCTGTTTTACAAAACTATTCTATTTTTATCGTCCTTAGCAATTCTTGGCTTGGTCAGTATAGTACTTGAATGCAGCAGATAATTAATTAAAGTTTGTTAAATTAAAACTTGACCTTTCTATTGTTGATGGTGTCTAATATGAAGGATTTAAAATTATAAAAATATAATTAAAATTTTAAGTTATTAAATTTTTTATGTTGAAGTTGCAACTTAGGTGGATTTGAGATTCATTTTTTTCTGAAAGAGAATAAAAATACATCCTCATAAATTGAGTCGCAACTGCACAGAGATTATTTTGGCTCTTATGAAGAAATTTCTTATTCAGATCTCACATAATAACTAGGGATTGAGTGGGCAAAACAAGGCCTGTAAAACTTGAGTCTGCTTAAACTGAATACATACCTCATCATTCTATCTGTGTGGTAGAGAATTACAATTGACACTCAGTTAATATGGTCTTGGGAGAAAGGATGAGGAAAAGGCAAGTTTACAAAAAATTTCCAAATCATTGTCACAAATTGCTAGAGACAACTCATCTTTACAGGATATGCACCTTTGTAGGGGTGAGAAGACTACATGTGTGGGGAAGAATTCATTCTTCCTAAGAATTGAGCAGGTAGACAGCATTAGGTTAGAGGGTAGGGGTAAGGGAGAAAGGGAGAAAGTCTCAACAAATTTGAGACTTTCAGACCCCTTTCTTGCTTAAGCAGATCAGCTTTCACCCAAGCTACAGGACAGTCCCTCTTCCTGCTACTTGGGAAAGATGATAGGATTAACCTGAGTTAAATGATAAACCATTTAATCTACTCTGGACCATTGAGAACTGGATTAATGTTTACCCCTATCTATAAAAATAATCTTGTTTGAAAGGCAGGGATCCAGCTGATTAAGAGTGAAATGAATTACTTTCTTACCTTGCCTCCTACCATTTTAAGACAGGCTAAGTGTGGTGTTGATTGAATGAACTTTTACTCACCCACCCACTTACAGAAAAAAAAAAAAATAAGTCTGATATCTTAACTTAAAGACAAGGAACAAGGTACATTCTTTTTTCTTTTTCTTCTCAGATACTGTGTAGGAACATGTATAAAGCAATAGATTCTGACGCAGCTGGTGTTCTCATTGGGAAGCCAGCAAAATATATTGGAAAGCACATTGTATCATATAAGGAAGCTAATGTGCAAGGTGAGTTGAGTGGTCAGCTGAGTTCTCCTGTGATAGCTTTTCAGGCTTGATCTTGAATCAGATATCACTATTATTCATTTATTGATTCTTTCTTATTTTTTCAAATATTTATAGATATTTTTCCATATGTTAGATCTCAGACTAAATGCTTGGGAAACTTTGCTGTGTACAATTTTATAGGCATTTGGATGAGATAAATGCATTTTAACTTTTTAGGACAATGAATTGAATAGTTGAGAGTTTAATAAAAATTCAAAATGGTAAGTGGACAGCATCTTGGACAATAAAGCAACATTAATTAATTTTTGACAAATTAGAAAAATATTTCTTTATCAATAAAGTTAGCTGGGAAAGTCAATAAGAATTATACCTCAAGGGTAGGAACAATATTATTTCTAGAAGATGGAGCATTACTGAAAAATGAAGCATCATGGAAAAATTCTGTTGATGGTAATAGCCTTCAAAATAAAACCATCAATTAACCCTCTAAGAGAAAGAAGATCAAGTAAAACCAATGTACATGAAATTATTATGAGCCAGTCAAAATCTTTTTTGAACCACAAAATCATACATTTACCATATTACTTAATGGGGCTGTAAGAAATTTATTCAAACTGATTTGACATTATAAACTGGAAGCAAAATTCAAGGTATTTTATCATATAAAAGAAAAACCTATATGTATATGTGTGCGTGTGTATGTGTGCATACATACATATACACCAGACTGTCAATTTAGAATTAAGAATTACGTTTTTCTAAGATTCTATAACATGGTGCCTGTGATTACAGGGAGATGAGATTATACATGGGTCTGTAAGGAAATCATGGAAGTGTAAAAGATTTGATCTGTAGGTCACCTGTAGGCCACAATGATGATTTTTAAAAAATGAATGCAGTTTTTTTCATTGGAAGAAAAAACGATTTAGCTATTTGGAGGCAGAGAGGTACCTAGATACACTAACTCTGACCTGGTTCATGTTCAAATACTTTGCTGTGAAATACTAAGAATGAACCTACTTTTAGAACTCAACTGTAAAGCAACAGTATTACACAGATGATTTCTGAGGTCTCTTCCAGTTTATAATTTGTATGATTCAATGACGCTTTCGTGGATTCTTCGTTATGTTGTTCTTTAGTCTTGTCTAATGCTACAATATAGGAGTGAAATGATGAGAAGGTGCTCTTATGAAGAATAGTTACGAAAAGAGGATCTAGGCTCCCAGAGCTGGTCTTACATCCATTCTGCAACTTACTATAAAGTTTCTTAAGCTTTCTAAGCCTCAGTTTCCTCATTTGTAATGTGGAGATTGTTGTAAGAATTAAATAAGTGCTTATCACAGTACTTATTTTTAATTGGTTTGTTTTTTTTCCATTGCTCGTATTTTCACAGTTGCTTTTGTCCTACCTTGTTTTCTTGATTCCACAGGCCTCATATAAATAACACATCCCCTTAAAATTCCTCCCAGTCTTGAGATTGTTTTCATGATGTGGCAGTTATCTTGGTTATTCTGTGCATGCATAATTGGAGTCCATTTTCAGGACAGCCATACTCTATATGATTAGTACCTCCATGCTAATGTTTCAGTGAGAAGTGGCCACTGGTGAACACCTAGAGCCCACCTTTCTAGAAGATGCTCCTTATGTAAACAGCAAGTTTGCTGTTTTATAAGCCTAGATGGGGAAAAGGGACCTTAAAAAAAAGATTTGGGCATACATGTGCGATTCAGAATTTCATTGCAAATTCTAATTCTGTGCAGTATTTCATTATCTACTAATACGAGTCAGCTGGGGTAAGAGAGTGTGGCTCTGGTGCTAATTTACAAAGTTAACTAGGCCTCCTTGTCTGTTTGTTTAGTGAAAATACAGAGAGTTTAGTCTTAGAATACATCCAGGAGCAATTTGGGACTGTTATCTGATAAGAACCAGAAATGGTTTCACATAAAATTACGGTAGACTTGTGACTTGTTCACTGTGTAAATAAAACCAGTGGCTATATCCAGCAGAAAGCCATTTGTATAATCAGAGATTTGCCCAATGGATCTAGCAAGAGAAGAGAGCTCTGTAATCAATATTTCTAAAATCACTAGAAAATATTACCTCATTGTTTTGACCCAGCTGCGAAAATAGATTAGTTTTGAAGTTTTAAGAAAGGATGAGGAGTTACCATTTGTTTCACCGTTTATTGATTAGATCCTTTAGCTTAAACAGGGATCAAACGGTTTGCAAGGTTAGTCAAGGAATGTTCAGCATTGAGAAAGAGCCAGCCCTGCCGACTTGAAGGAGCTGATGTAGTTTACTTTATAGCTTGGTGAGCTTCCCAGTCTATAGAATTGACAGAAAGCCAGCATTTATGTATTCCTGTTGAAGTATACTGATAAATAATAAAGGAAATCTAAATGAAAGGAATGTGATGCTTTTTGTTTTTGATTTTGGAAATTGTTAAGGAAGATACCATGTGGCCATTTGTGGAAGAAATCTGTATTTATTTCTGTATTGATTAGGCCATTTGTTCTGGTCTGTGAGAATTATTTTACTTGGCTTGCTCCTCTGCACTCTGAATTAACTTGTTTCTCTAGGCAAAAAGTCTTATGGACAACAGAAATCTAAGGGTTCTGTAGCCCCTGTGGTTGTCATTTGTGGAAGCCACAGGATAGTGATAAGTGAAATCAGTATCCTTCTAATGACCGTGAGTCTACCTTTGAATCATTTTTGATCAAAATGTAAGCTTTTTTCATGGATTGTCCTAAACTTGTTTTCTACCAAGCAAACCAAATCCCTAGAACACACACACACACTCTTTGCCTGTCCTTTCGGTGCTTGTTTGCAAGAGGGTGACGGTTGCTTTTGGCAGATGTGCAGGTTCAAAGTGGCCTTTTTATCTTTTTACCCTCACAGAGTCAGTTTCTCAGATGAAGGAAGTGGTGAGATTAACAGAAGTTTTAGGCCTACCCTGAAATAAAAGCTAAGCACAGTAGATATAATAAACATATTTACTAATTATTTGTTGAAGAAATTGGCTTTGTTAAAGTACTTAGAAAGAGAAATTTAGAGGCAATATTTAATTATTTTAATTAGATGTTAAATCTTATCTCATAAGGTAAAGTAACCTAACAAGCAAAAATTATCTTTGTTTTCCCATTTGTCTAACTTGCAGAAATGGAAAATCTTAGAAATGCTATTTATAGGTAAATATGTGGTCTCAGGCTTTCTTTGATAGCAATATTTTTACATTACATACAGGGAATATATTGTTACAAATTTTGTGGGCCAATTCACACAGGGGCAATTCACACATGCATTAGTTATCTCTTCTTGGATAAGCCCTGACCTAGGACCAGAAGATTCTCCTTAATTTTATTGTTGAAAAGTTTTGTGTTTTTTTTTTCTGAAGAGAGAGCAGAATACACATAACAGAAAATAAATATGCATACTGTTTGATAAATATGTATGTATTGTATATTGAGATGTCAATTTATACATTAATAGATTATATAAAAATTTACGTATCTATATAAATTTGCGATATCATTACAAAAGAGTAATCTTTATTATGATGAATGATGAGGTGAAATAGGCTAGCATATTTTCTACTTATTTCCTTTCTGAATTCACTTTCTTCACTGCTAATGGACAGTATCCTGTTAAGGATAGGAATACAGAAGAGATTCAGTGACGAAAGGAAACTTGCCTATACCCCTGTACTCTGCCCATCAGGACGGATAAAATGGCCAGCTAGAAATAAGAGTAAGAAGATTAATTTATTGTTTCAAACAAAGGCTTAGAGATTTCTGCACACTTTAGGTTTTCTTTCTGTAACTGTGCCCCAATGACCAAAATGAACTAAATTGACTATCTTTTAAAAGCCAGTTGGTGATCCGGTGCCCATTCTTTAGCTCAATGAGCCATCTATTCCTTAAGTGAGTCCTATTACAAAAGGAAATAAGTGAGTTTTCTTACGTTATCTCAAAGGGATATCTCAGACTGTGTGACACACTTTCTTCTGTATCGTACAGGAGACTTAGGTGCATAGAGTAAAGGTTCTCAAAACTCCACCTGGAGGGTTTATTTAAATAAGAATTTTTGGATTAGGCAGATCTGGAGTGGAGCTCACATATTTGTATTTCTCTAGTGATGCTGATGTTGCTGATAAATGGGCCCCAATTTGAAAACCACTGATCTTCAACATAAAACTTCTTGACAGAATGTAGAATATGCATTGTTGATGCTTCGTAAATATTAAAGAAATATTAAATAAATACTGTAAAATGCCAAACAGCATCTTATTCTGTAATCTTTTTGTTTTCAAGGTGATGTTCATGGGAAAGTTTGTTCTTTGTAATTAGACTAGCTGTGTAAGATCAATAATCCTAGAATTTCCATCCAGATACGGAGCCCATTTATGCACCAGCCCTCAGGAACTGGCATTCACTCCCAGCTTGAGGAATTTAGTGGTGTCTACCTGAGGGCCTCTGAGGGAAGCCCATACCATTCTGAAATATACATACATTCATATATATAGTTCTTTTTCTTTTTTTGAGACAAGAGTCTCGCTTTGCTGCTTTTGGTAGAGTGTCGTGGCATCATACCTCACAGCAACTGCAAACTCTTGAGCTCCAGTGATCCTCTTGCCTCAGTTTTTCATTTTTAGGAGAAACATGGTCTCACTTTTACTCAGGTTGGTCTCCAACTTGTGAGCTGAAGCAATCCACCTGCCGCAGCCTCCCAGAGTGCTAGGATTACAGGTGGGAGCCACTGTGCCTGGCTTGAAGTAGCTAACTTTTAATAATGAACGCTGTGGTCTCTAGAAGGACCTGGGAGTTTGGTTCTCCAGAAGTATTGGCAGTTTAATGCTAGAGCTCTAATCAGGTAGTGTCAGTAAACGCCTGTGAATGGATGCACGTGTTTCTCTCAGTGAAAGATAGTCAATAACTAATGTATTTATAATGCTAAGTATGTGTGAAATACTCTTCTGATTGTTTTTATGTATATTCACATGTTTAATCCTGCCGACCAAATATGAAGCAGAGGCTCACTATTTCCATTTTCACATAAGTAAACTGGAGTGGACAGACATTGGGTGACTTTCTCAGAGTCAGAGGTGGAGCCAGGCTTCAAGCTGTGGATGTTCTGCTTTAGAGACCAAGCAGTTAAAGCACTGTCAAACATTTTTTCTGCTATTGTTTTGTTTTTGTCTGTGTTCTCTCCTTTGACAAAAGACTGATATATTTCTTAATATTGCATTTCAGTTTACATGTAACCAACCCACCAGCCCTGAGATACTGCATAAACCCTTGCACAGAGCTGACCTTGTTGCAACAACTGAGCAGTGCATTCAGATTCTAGTGTTTGAAACTAATCACATAGGATGCCATCTGATACGTGGAGCTACTATGGGGGATGCGCCTGTGGATAGAGCGTAGCCCTGGGCAGAGGGTGGGGGCACCTGAGACACATAGTGCGACCTGAAGCACTGGCAGACACCCAGTACAGTACTTCAGCTCCGCAAGCTCAAGTACAGTATTTTCTGTCCTATGGATGCCTTCACCTTACAGAACTAGGAAGCTGCTCTCATGTCAGTCAGACCTGTGTGCTACTTGGTTAAATGAGAAGCTCCTCTCGAGAGGAAGCTTGCCTGAGAAACCTGCTGTTGGTCTGGTGAGGCTGCGTTCTCAACCACTTTTGGTGAGCAGAGAAGAATTAGCAGAGGAATACAGAGAAGCATTCTTCTCTGAATCAACTTGTACAATAGACGGGGGAGTATAAAAATCCAATCTGAGTCTTGAAACAGAGAGGTTTCCTTAGGTTCAGTGCAAAGCAGCCTCTTTTGTTGGACTTGGGTGGTGTTCCCACAGAGGTTCTGGTTTTAGAGGTAGTCTTAGTCAACGCTGTCCTCAAGGGCAGAGGGGGATCAAGGTCTGCCTCCTTCCTTCAAGTAATCTTCCAGCATGAAATCCTTGCATGGGTTGATGAAGGGGGACTCCATAAACCTTAGAAACAATTCTTCCCCAAGACGGGCCCACATTTGGGCCTGAGAGTAGAGGTCATGCGTCTCCTGTCCAGTAACAGGGACTTCTGTACCTAATTTGTTTCTCAATTTTAAGATTCCTGTAGAATCAAGAGCTGAGTACTCATTGCTGTGGGGTATCTGAGGAAATTTACTGAGGACAAGTATGCATATGTTTCTGGTTAGGAATAATAGAAATAATACTTTCTTAGGACAAACTGTGGAGGTTTGACATCTCTCTTGTACTTTGGGGCATTGCATTTGCTTTTTGGTGAATGCATTCTGGTGCACAGATCAAGCACTGTGCTGGAAGGGCTGTGGACACACCAGGGGTTTTTGAGATCTGTGTTTGAATGATTTTAGTGCCAGTTAGCCTTGGGCAAAGACTTAATCTTTCTAAGCTTCTTTTCCCTCTCTCTCTTCCCCCTTTCTCTTTCATGTGTGTAAATGATTAATTGTAGTAAGGATTAAAAACTCTATGTGTAAAGTGTTTCTTTTGGCATTTTGCACATGAAACGATAAATTAAAACACAAGGTGATAGTTATTGTTTGGTATGGGTTAATGTATCTGTGTTTAAATTGAATTAAATATGAACAACGGTGAGAATTTGTGATTATCATCATCAGGGTACTGACTTTGCGATTTACTCTTAAAAAGTGATATGCAGCGTCAGTTTCCCTCACCTACAAAGACTGTTCCCAAGGTTTTCCCTTGTGACATATGAGTGAGTCTTGTGTAGAAAAAAAGTAATTTAAAAATGAGTATAATTCCAGCACAGCTGTAGAGGTAAATATGTGCCTAGAAAATGCAGCCCTTGATGCGTTTAGTAGCTGCTTTTAGACAGGTTCTTTCTGAACTAATTCTTGTTTAGTTCAGACTCTGATGTGTATGGCTGGACTTGCACTGTGCTGAGTTTCAAAAACAAGTGTACAAATGGGACTCACAGTGTGGGTCATGAGAGGAGGTGTACAGGCCAATCTTCTGCAGCTGGGAAGAGCAATTAGCAGCTTCATGAATTAGGGTCTTGTTTACACTGTTGTCCAAGAGAATCATTTGTTTGTTTTAAATAAGATGCTCTATCTTCAACAGAGACATCAATCCTCATATTTAGGTGATAAGATCTTTGCATCTTTTAGATAGTTTGAATTTCACAGCAGGAATCCTGTCATAGCACATATTTTCTCTTGCTGACTTTGGTAATCAAGACATGAGTTACATATATTTAAAATTTTTCTTCAAACACATATAATGTGATCTATTTCAATAACTTTTTTTGACACAGACCCATTTTAAGACTTTTCATATGAAGTCTCAGCACACATATGTGCTTGTAAACATTCACACATATACCTCATGAATACTTGTAAACCTGAAGGTGAAATGAAATTTTACAAAATGAGACACGGCTTTAGCATGAGTCACAGAAAATAATTCTTACCTATTCTTTGCTAGTCTATTTCATTGCACTATATCTATTCCAGTCCATTCTGTGTTTTATTTATTTCAATATAAAAATTCAGTTTACTGCCAATGATTTGACTTCATGGTTTACCGACAGGTTTCATATAAAGTCTGAAATACATTGAGCTACATATAAATGTACTTATTCCATTTTCCTTCCCAGTCTTTGTAGAGAAGAGAACATCAGACATTACTGAGTTTTTTTGCTCTTCCGCTCTGTGTGTTACTAATAAAATGTTCAAAATATATTGTTATTCCCACTGAGTAAATGCCAATTAATATGCTTTAAAGATAAGAATGATGTCTAGTCTCTCAATAAGTACCTGTTGATGCTCCAGATAAATTATATTGGATATTGTGGATGTAAGTCATTATAGAACTGTATCCACTTATCCCAGAAAAGGGAACTGTTGCATAAGGTAGTCAGGGTATCCCTAGAAAGTGCTTCCTGATCTGAGTTGTGTTCTTCATATAGCCACAGAACACAAGCTCAGTTTTATGAAAAATGATGCTCTAAAAATACATTTTAAAATACAAGGGTGACCCTAAAATTTGTGTGCAATTTAAAATAGTTGACTATATTAAATATAACTAAAATATGACTAACTAAAATAGACCACTATTTTAAATTGCACACGAACTTTACGTTCACCCCCCAAATTATAAGATGAGTATGATATAAATTGTTGATATTTTAAACAATTGAAAAATTAGTACATCTTTCCTGGTTTAAACAATTGGAAAACACTTATGTTTTTAGAAACGGTTATCAACTTCCTGTTATGTTTCAGACATCTTAGTCCCAAAGACTCAGGGATAAATGAAGCATAGTTCCTACCCGTGGGGCACTTAGAGCTAACTGTCAGATAACTTGAAAAACCCTCACGTAAGTGCTGAAGTGCAGGTGTGTGCCTTGATAGAGGCAGGAAGGTGAACACAGAGGGTCAGACAAAGGGAAGTGTGCAGGAGACAACTAGGGGATTTGTTAGGGAAGAGGTGACTCCTGTATCTCATTCTATTAGTTAATATATAGGTTTCAAGCAATGCTGCATCACATGTGGTAAGATGATTTTCTCAAAAGAACACCTTTGGAGAACGGAGATGGCTGAGGGCTGGTTCTGGTGGAAGGGGTCTTGCTTTATAACATAAGTACTGTACTATTCAGGAACAGCTCAGTGAAGAGACACGTGGGTGCATGATGACACTCGGGTGTATAAAGAGTCAAGTAAGTTCTTGTAATAAAAATATCAGAGAACTGTTTCGTGACAAGTGTCACAGGTGTGCATTGCACCATCTGCTGGCACAGGAAGAGCATGAAATGTATTGCCAAGGGCCAGATCAATGATTTGCTCCTGATAAGACTTTCTGACATCCTTCTCTAGGATTCTCAGATACGGACCTTAACTTTTTCTTCTCTTTAACCAAATGCAGTGCAAGAGGTGATTTAATAAATAATCATAAGGTGCCACTCTAAATTACTGACAATACTTTTAAATATTCCCACTTACATATTTCTTTTCATTTGCTCCAGGGGAACACAAAGGGCTGCTCTAGTCATACATCTGAATAAAGAGCAAGGTGATGTCTATAGATGGTCAGCCTGGCCTCTAGGGGACCTCTTCCTCTCTTGCACGTCTGTATGTTTGCTCTTGACTTCAGCTTCTGGCTCAAGTCCTGCCCATTCAGACGTAAGCAGTCTGAACTCTGACTCTGCATCCTTCCTACACATACCCAGCCTAAATGTTCATCTCACTTTAATCATCCTCTTTTGCCGCTAACATCCATCGCTTAACATTAGCTATAGCCTGTGCTCTCCAAATCTCCCCTGGGCCATCCCTGGAAAATGGTCTAGAAAAGGAGAGCCATACCCAAACTCCCAGGGAAAGAGAGAGGAAGGTTGCTTTAATGTCTATCTTCATTGTCAAAATTTACTTCTGAGCACTTATCAAACTCCAAAGGAGAATTACTAACTTTTGACTAAGGTTTTTTTCTTTTTCTTTGTTTGTTTGTTTTTGGCCAGGGCCAGGTTTGAACCTGCCACCTCTGGTGTATAGGGCTGGCGCCCTACTCCTTGAGCCACAGACACCGCCCTTGACTAAGGTTTTTAAGCAAATATTTCAATTCTTATTTGTGGATGTTACTCTCTTCATCTTATTGGATGGAAATTTTTGTGTTTTAGGATGTTTTTTCCTTGAATTGAGAATTAGTTGAAGTTAACTCTTTCTCTTGAAAATCAGTGAATGACTCAATAAGGAAACATTTTGGAATCAATTCTCTGTGTGGCATACTTAATGGAAAACAGAGAAAGTAAGTACTTGGAAATCTAAGTTCCATAAATCTTTTTTTTTTTTAGAAGGTCATAAATTTCTTGAAAGCAGGCACTAGACTTTGTCTATCTTTAAACCTTTCAAAAGTTTCAGCAGAATGTCCTGCAGGAGTAGTATCTGGGTAGATAATCGTCTATCCTCTCTATCAGCGTTAACAAGGCCTAATGACACACTTGGTCAGATGTGTACACAGGATTATCTGTACAGTTAAAGCTGGGTCCGCTAAGAGACTAAGTGTTTTACTTTGACCAATTTAGATATAAATTCAGCCTTGTAAAACATCACATTCTGAATACAATTTAACATTCTCTTATTGATTCATTATCCTAGTATGAAAATCCGTTACTGAGTTGTACTCATAGGAACTATGATTCTTGCTGTTAAAACTTCACCTTCACATATCCACAAGGAGAAATGGTGAAAAATGGTCTTTCTGGTACAGTTCAAGGTATACTGCTCAGCATGTGGGAACATGATGTGTTGGCTGCTATTATAATTATTTAGGCTGTTCCTTTATTGGAATCTTTGAACTGCTAATGTGCATGGCTCTTCATGAATAATGAAACTTGAAAATAAATACAGCACAGAGAAATTAGAACACTTATAAATCTCTTATAAAATTCAAAAATCAATAGTATCCAATTCTATTTGACCATTTTATCTCCTGCTTCTTCCCTAAAAAGAGTACTTTAGGTAGCCAACTAAATAATAAATAATTTCCTGGGAAGGAAGTGAGGCACTACTGGTGACTTTTAACTTCTTGTGTGACCCTGGGCAAGTTTCTTGGTCTTAATAGGTGTCAGTTGTCCCATGAGTACATTGGAATTGATTTGTAGCTATGAGGGAATAAGTGAGATAATTTGGGTAAGCATCAATTAATATGTTATAATCTCTTAAGCATTTATTATGTGTTAGCAGACCTGGTGTTAGCAGGTGGTGGGTTTGAAGTTAAATTTAGGATGTAATTTTCAGAGGTGCCTGCAAGTAGACATACTTTAGATTTGAAATTAGAGAATTATATAGCATTATAGTAGCTGCAGAGTATTAGCAGTAAAAACAAGATCAGATTTAACGTGTAGATCAGAATTTATAACTTTGGGGAGAATCAAAGGTTTTGTTTTGTTTCAAGAATTAAATGTGTGGTCTCATGTAAACCAACTCAGAAATTCCATTTGGCATACACATGCATGTTGACGGTACACGTTTTAATACCTTCCTACATATCGCAAGATTTGAAGTGGTATCAGGGGTTGGAAGTGCTAATAATTGTTTAAAAACCAAGAAGTGGAAAAAAAATGCTCAAACAACAAGCAGTGGTTCTTAATCTAGATTTTATTATCACCACAAAATGTTTTCAGTCTTGCAAAGGGGTGTCCTGCCGTGCTGCAGGTGGGGCTGTGCAAGGCAAACTCTGAGATAATAGTTTAGCATGTAGGATGTTTACCAGGAAGAGTCTGGGGACAGACTACAGCTAGGGGGACAGGAGCGGCCAGAGGGAAAGGAGAGTTACAATTGTGATCAGTAGATGGGGACAGCATCAGCCAGCCTGTGGGATGCTCTGCAGCTGGAATGGTTTTCAGAGCATCCCACACAGAGTTGAGCTGCCAGTCCTTACAGTTCCCCCTTGATCAGTCATTGGATTATTGCATGTGAACTACCCCTGGAAAGAGTGTGGCAGGAGGGGACTCTCCCCTCTGCAGTTGAGAAAATCTCTCCAGAGGCAACAGGTCCTTGAAGAGAGAATTGCGTCTACCACCTGACGTCTGCCAGAAAGGTAAAAAATTAACAAGGGCTAACATCTTACCCTAAAGCCAATGTATCTCAATGCCTACCTCAGAGTTGAATAATAATTGTGCATTGCTACTAGGGAGAAGAGCCTTTACTACATGTGGGTCAGTTTTTCAAAGAAGGTGTGATCTGTCTGAGGTTTCCAAACTGCTCCTATTCTCCCTGGAAATAATAATCAATCTCCTACAAATCAGAGTCTCTACCTCTTTGACTGAAGCTCATTTTGGGTGAGAGTGTTTGCACCGGGGAGTGATTTAATCCCAGAGAAATTTTTGTAAGTTGAACTTTTCATAGGGAAATTTTTAAAATATGCACAAAATAGAGATAATTGTATAACAAATTCTCATATATGCATCATGGAACATCAATATTTTGCCCTTCTTGTTCCAGAGGAATTTTTTAATAGCATAAGGCACAGCCTGCTGTGTTGATCAGTCAGATCTGCACTCCTGTGCCCTCAGAGCGGGGTGAGATTTCACAATGTTTGAAGTCATGAACATCTCTTAATAGCACTGACGTGAGTGCATTTGAAGCTGTCAGGGCCATGGTTCTGGGAAGTGGTGTGCCCATTGGAGTAGCGCTTGGCCTTCCGCTTGCATTGCCACTGCACTGGCTCGGCACCTGAGCCGTCAGGAATTGGATTTGAACCTGGAATGTGTGCTGACGCCGGAGGCTGTCTTAGTGCTCCATGGCAGCCAAGAAGGCATGCTCTGTGTCACAGGCCAAGAACGGTACAGGGCACTTACCATGTTGGCTTGATTTTTATAACTATGTTGTATCATTGAGGGGTCTCTGGGAAATTAGTGCACATGGAAGTGATCTGACTAGTCTTCTGTGCTCTTGGAAATTTTCAACCTAATATACAATGAAAACTAAAATTTTTGTTTAGGAAAGGGGTATCTTTAAAAAATTCTGCAAAGAATATCAAAAGCAATGTTTGGAATCTTCCCTAGAACTCTACAACTTGAATATTTAAATATTTATCTTTAAATTTTATCGTGCTTTTAATTGATACAGTAATTTCACATATTTATGAGGTAAAGTGTGATGATTTGATACTTGTATATGCTTTGTAACGGTCAAATCAGGGTAATTGGCATGTCCATTATTTCTTTGCAGTGAGAACATTAGAAACCTTCTTTTTTGGCCATTTTGAAATATACAATATATTGTAGTTAACTACAGTTGCCCTATTGTGCAATAGAACACCAGAATTTATTCCTGCTAACTAACTATAACTTTGTAACTTTTGACCAACCTGTCCCCGGCAAAAACCCCTAATCTCCTTAGCATCTGGTAATCTCTGTTCTACCATTTCTGATTCCGCAACAGATCAAGTCCCCGAGTTGCTCTGCCAAAGCATTCACGATGACAGCCAGCCCTGTTAGGCAATGCCTTTGTTGAGCTTGTCCTCAGTGTGAACAGCCCCTGCCTTCCTAGCAGTGAATCAGCACTCAGCATCACCTCCTTTGAATTGAACAGGAATTTTTTGGTTGTTTGACTCTTGAGCAGGTGGGGAAAGGGGTGCTGGGGCGGTTGCATTTCCTCTTTGAGATGGGGGCTCAGCTGTTTCCTTGGTCACGCGCCCCTCGTAAGTGCTTATAAAAGGCAGAAGGCCAAGAATACAGCTGAGACTTGAACTGCGGCCAACTCCCAGCAGCTGCGACTCTGTTCTCTGAGCTGGAACTAACTCCCGGCTGCATTGTGACCTGATCTGGCATTTGGGGAGGGGTTTCCAAGGAGTGTCACTTGCATATTTTGAGTGACTTCACCCACCTGCTGTTATGTGTTTGTGAGTATATGTGTGTGACCTATTTTAAGTGATTTTCTCCAATATTCAAATACATGAAAACATTTGGGTCATTGAAAAAAAAACACCTTTCACTCCTTTAGGGACTGAAGAACTTGTGGATCTTAAAGAAATAATTTTAAAAGATACAGCTGAGGGTATCCTAACTCTGAGTATGAGTACAGCCAGTCCTCAAGTTACAAATATCTGACTGATGTACGACTAGCACTTACAAATGGAGCCTATGAAAAGTAATAGGTAAATGTAGCTGTTCCAACTTACATACAAATTCACCTTCAGAACAGACCTATGGGACCTATGTTGTCCGTAACCTGAGGACTGCCTATATAAGGTATCTTGGTTTAAAGTTATATTTCTCTACATGTCCACAAAACCTGTTTGGAAAGAATACTGGTTTAGCAGTAAGAACTGAGACCTCGTTTGGGGGATTCTGGACAATACATTTGCCCTTGGGCTAACCTTTTAAAAAATACAGTAAGATAATAAACCTCTCAGTTTAAAATATGAGAGGTTACTTTTTGAAGTAAAAAACTGAAAAAGTGAAAAGTCCTGAGCAGCCTGTTGGGCTGATCAGTAAGGGGCATTAAATGATAATACATAAGAAGAATGCTGCAAATGGTTACGGATGTCACCTATATACTCTTCACTGAATCCAAACTAGGAAACAGAAAGGAATCCAATTTCTTTTAATGATATTACAGGGTCTCCTCACACAATCTATGGAAGCACAATTTGTACTCAGATTATTCACTCACTCACTCATACACACACACACACACACCACATCCCTATGTATCTATCTCTACATTTCATTGATTCATGAGTCTTTTTAAATTACTTACCATAAAGTTATGTCATATAATGTTAACATGTCCATATCAGTTTGGAGGCAAGAGATTGTATAAAATATTCTAGATTTAGCCATTTCCTATGTGTGAGAAACAAGAAAAAAACATTGCTAGGTAAATATGACATGAATTCATGAACCCATCTTCCTATTCAAAAGCACTGCTCCTGATGAAGACCTACTCAATGAACGCTACTCAATTTTTTAAAGAATTAATACAACTTCCCACTCAAATCTTCTAGAGGGCAGAACCATATTCTATTCATCCTTATAATGCCTGTGCCCACCCAGGTAATTAATAAGTGTTTGTAGGATAACATTTATCCTGCTCATTAGTGGTTTTAAATGGAAAAATGATAGGAAGTGTTTGTTTGGTAGTTGCTAAAATAGCCAGATGGTTGCTCTTTTGTGATCACTCAGCTGATCTTTGCCCATCTCCTCACACTGTCAACTCCAAACTTGTCCCTCAACCAAAGATGGCTGGAGGCAGGAACTGATTAAAAGTAACCAACCTATCTATCTAGGAGTGCTCAGTAAGGGGGATTAACTGATAGTATATATGAAGGATGCTATAAATGATTGCAGATGTCACCTTTATACCATCACTGAATCTAACCCTGATAAGTGGAAAGGAATCTAATTTCTTTTAATGAAGTTACAGGTCTTCTCTCACAACCTTAATTTTTCCTGAAGATTTTTGGTCACTTTCTTATAGAAGGAAGTAAGCCTAAAACAAAATCTTCCAGTCAGGGCTTCACATAAAATTATCCTTGAAATCTTAAGAAATTTCAGCCCAGTCACACTGAACAACTACTCTCGACTTTGTTTCTAATGAATTTCAGTTGTTTTGATTTTGATATTTATTCTAAGCACAAAACATATTTTATGAAAATTTAAATGTTTATCTAATTAGTCTTCTGATTCTCTTGGCATTATTCAAATAGTTTTTAAAATTTTGTTAAATTATATGGTTGTTGGTAATTTTTTTATTTTTTAAGTTTTATATTTGACATTTATTTAAAACATGCCTTTTCATACATTCAATTCCTTTTATTGCATGGTTGATTAGATATACTTATTCTTTAATTTCAGTTTCATTAACAATCCTTTTCTTTGTCTTTACTTTCCTATTTTCTGATTAGATGGATAATTATATTGCAACTGCAAACATGTTTCACAGTGTGATTAAAGAACACTGCAAATAGGCATTGAATTCATTTATTATTTTTTAGTCTCTTTGCAATCTTTACATTTACTTTTTTTGAATAAACAAGTTTATTTGAGAAGATTTGGAACGACTAGAACAGGCGAATGACCTTAACGACCCACCTAAGTCACCACTGGCATCACATAGGCATGACTTTATTATTGATTGACAGGCATGTGGGGCTATTATCCTCACTCACTTCAAAAGTATATGTATAAAATCTAAGTCTTAGAACCATTCTTCCAGAATTTGATCTGTGCTCTCTCCCTTCCTCAGGTGAAATACACTTAATGCATCTGTGACCCAGCTTCCTTCACACTAAGAAGTTATTTAAGAGTTAATTCTTTTATCCCATATTCCTTATTCAAAATATTGTCAGGAAAAGGTAGTATCCAATAGATTTATTAAAATTGTTTAAATTTACCCTATTTATATTAGCACTTCGCTTTATTTTTGTGTAAAACCTCAAATTGTACCATAGTAAAACTAGTTTCTTTTCCCAACATGATTTGTGGGAGTGATAATGGTAATGAGGAACTAATTATTAGTCTAAAATTGAGACTATGATAGTTTTGCAGTATGATTAGGTACCATAATCTCATGACTGGTTAAATACATACATTTTTTCATTCATTAAGTAATTCATCAAACAATACTGAATGCCAGGCATTTTACTAGGTGTTTCAGTACAATAAAAATAAAGAAAGTGTTCATTTCTATATAATTTATGTGAGAGAGGAATAAATAACGTACAGATTTTTCTTGAAGAGTCAGCAGGCAACCTTTTCCAATAACCGTTAAAATCTGGGCTCCATTTATAGCTTTAGTCACTTCTTAATGCACTTTGCAGAGGTGCTGGATTAAAAGAAGAAAATAAGGCATGTAATAATCCTTCCAATTATTTAAAGGAAAATATAATCTAATCTGCAAGTGGATTACAATGCAAGACAACTTCATTTATAATAAAATTTTGCAATGATATTGACACCACCTGTCTCCAAGGTGCAAGTCGTCAATGGAACAGATATGTTGAGGACAGCGTGTCTTTAACACTTGAACATCACCTACAGCACTTTCTTCTTAAAAACAGACACACACAATTATAAGAGGAATTTTACCTAACAAATGCAAGCATTGTAACCTGGTTCTTTGTATCCTCAATGATTGTCCAAAAAAATAAATATAAAATTAAATTAAATTAAATTAAAATTAAATAAAATAAAAATTAAAAAAGAAAAGGAACTCTTGAAAAACATAAATAAATTTCCTTCTTAGAGGATTGAAAACGTTCTTTTTCAGAACCATCTTGCTGCTTTTCATTACAAGGTCTCATTTCTGACTTTGCTTTTATCCATTTTGGGGGAAGAGTAATCCTAAGTATGAAATGTGCATTTTTGTGGAAGCTTATACAGGCAGTCCATAGGGTATGAGTGAGATAGTTTCCATAGGTTTGTTCTTAAGTTGAATTTGTATGTGAGTTGGAACAGGCGCATTTACCTATTACCTGGAATAGACTCCATTTATAAGTTTCAGACATGCCATCAGTCAGATGTTTGTAACTTGGGGGCTTACTATAGTCACCTCTGTTTGTAAGTGTGAGTTGTACATAAATCAGAAGCTTGTAACTTGGAGACTGCCTGTAACTATTCATAAAATGAAAGAAAAAATGGGAACCTGAAAATCAGAGCATTTTTAGTCTTTGGATGGGCAACATTTGTTTTCAGTTTTTCAGAGTCACCTTTAGTTTAGCACCTTACTGAGCCTAGTAGGTCATTACTAGAGCAAGTACCTGCTGTGTTCTGTGGGCTGGCGTGCCATCCTCTCCGTGCTGTCGCTGCCGCCTCTGATGTGTTGAAAAATCATGGACCGACTTGGGAATTGGCATCTGTGGGAATTCCCAAGCCCCATAGGAATGGACAGTGCTTCCAAAATTAAAAACAGAATCTACCAGGCTATAAGGATACTTTGGGACCACACAGAATTTCAAATACCTGGGATCTACTATTTGCACAATTGTAAAAACCTGAGACTCAAAGTATACAGAGTACATAGACACATATAAATACTTAAAATTAGAATACTGATTAATACTATAGCTAAAGATAGTCACTTAAGTAAATGTGCTTAGAAGCCTTTGGTACTTATAGTTTTCTTCTTTTGTCATCATGTGGATGACTTTTGAGAAGCAACAGGATCTTGGAATGTTTGTTACTTATTTATTTCACTTGAAGAGTAGAACACATTTTCACATTTACGTGGACCATACTTTAAGAAATAAAGGGAAATGCTATTTCTCATATGCTATTTATCTGTATTTACATACAATGCTCTTTCTGCTAGGTGCTAGAAATAAGGAATGAATAACTCTTATCATTTTCTTAGTTTTAAATCTATTTGTGAAAATTAAATTTTGTTGCAGCCCTCATCATAAATTACTCCAACTATTCCACATTCTACTTTCACACATTAATTTTGCAGGAGAGTTTTTGACAGATGGGCCTCCCTTCTTTCCTTCTTTTCTTGTTTCCTTCCCAATTATCATTATAAGAAAAATAAGCTTGTGATTTCTCCCACTGTATAATTTTTTTCGGCATATTTAGGCCTTGGAGTTTTTATTAAGGAGATCGTATCCAACAACAACAATAATTCCACTTCTGAGAGTGCTTTGATATATATTATGAATGCAATTACCAATTCCTCCTTTCTTATCTATGTTTAAAATGTTGAAGATTTCACAAGTACGCCCACAGCTCAAAGGCTGAGTATTGTATATTAGATAAGTTTGAGAACTATTTCATTTCCATAATACATCAAATCATAAATTTGATTCTTTGCTGGATAATTTCACCCTAGCAATTGCAACATCTGTACCTTGAATGTACCTTTTTGCAAAACCTTTGACAACTGTATTTTCTTATGCTTCTATTCTTTTGTGGTATAGCAGATTTTTCAGTCCCATTCTAGGGATCAGGTTGTTCTACTTTGGTGAAGAGAAGCTGCATCACATGCGATTGTTAAGTAGTTGCACATTAGAGATGTCAAAGTGTGTGTGCTAGCTTCACATCTTCCACCCTGCAATGTCAGCTTTCATGGGGTCCACGAGCAGTTCTCCTCCATTGAAGTCTCTGAAAAGTGTCCTTCAAGACTATTTCATCTAGTCATACCAGCCATGTACAAAGCCAATAGCCCCTTCTGGACTCGTAGCTTAGGCAGTATAGAATCCATGAATAAAAGCTCCCATACCTTCAACTTCATCATCAGAGAATTCCTGAACACAACTCAACCCTTTTCCTTCACTAGTCATGGGACCATTCAGCTGTGGGACCACACACCAACATCTTGCATCACCAAAGTTCAGACAGTGTATCTCTCTGATTTCATCAGTAGTTTCAGGCAGTTCCTTCATGTAGAACGGTTTGAGAATCTGCTTCTTCCTCTTTCTTCAGTTCCAAGTAATGCTAGCAGGTTCTAATTACTCACAGAGCTTATACGATCTTTCATTTCTATAACATTATTAAAATGTATTATGCATTTAAAACATGGAAAATTATAAAAAGGAAGCAACCCTTTTCCTCAATTCTGGCTTCCTAGGATTGAAAAGGATGGTTGGCAGCTTTGTGCAGGGAGCATTCAATCACTGGGGTCTATTAGGGAGAAGTTACTCACCCGAAAATGCTTTTAGTCTTAAATGTAACTCCTTGGCTTCTATTTCAAGCACGATGATTTGTTTTAGATCAGTGGTTCTCAACCTTCCTAATGCCGTGGCCGTTAATACAGTTCCTGTGGGTCACGACCCACAAGTTGAGAACTGCTGTTTTAAATGAAGGAGGAGGAGGAGAAGACATGAGAATGTTTCATAAAATCAGGCTCAGGGAAGGGAGGTGTGACCTCATCAGAGAGACTGGTCTTGTGATTGCAATTCTAACACTGAATGGTGCCAGCCTTAACCCACAGATTTCTCTTTCAAATGACCAACCATGTACTCTCTTTCAGTTACTTTCCCAGCAGGGCCTGTGGGGTCTAATCAACATTGCTGCAGATGACCCCAGAGCCCAGGTATTACCTAAGAGAAAGAGACACACAGCAATTCAAACGGAATTTGAATTACCTTCAAATACCTAGGAAATTACCTTCTGGCCCAGCTCTGGGAACATTGTAAAAACAAAGATTCTGTTCTACCAACATGATATAAGTTTCTGGGAAATGTTTTCCTCTCAGGATCGGATTCGTTTCTCTTCACAGCAAACTGATGTCCACTGTGATCCTGCTTTGTGTTACACGGTGGCTGGAGAATACACTGGCCAGAGGGCTTTCCGTCCAGGGAACTTAAGAGTCTAGTGTTGAAATTCCTCATCTGGAGCATTTCTTCAGAACAGCTGTATTTAAAGCATGGCCCAAACACAAGCCAAACCCCGGATGGCTTAGAAGTTATAAAGACTTAGAGACATTCTTTTTCATATTTGCTTTTATAAGCTTTTATAAGCTCTACATTTCTTCCACCCAAGTGAGTCCCGTTGTGAAGGCATGTAGCTCCTTTTGCTGCCCTGACTGCTTTCCTTGTCTTCCTGGAAAGGAGTCTCATCAGAGGGAACAATTCTGCCTTCCCCTCTTCAGCCAGCGAGGTCCTAAACGTGGCCCTTTCTCCTAGTGTGCTCATATTTGCTCTTGTTTGGTAGTTGGTTGTTATTCTCTTGAATCTACCATTTAAATAGGCTTACAGAGATTAATTCTGATGAGGGAAAATTCCAACATTACTACTTCACCCCAAAACAGTGTCATATGAATTCATTTACTTTCAAGTGCATCTTCTTACTGTAAATCTGAGGGAAGTTGGAATTATTTCCTAAATACTTACGTCTTTCTCCATCCAATATGTTAATCTCAGTAGTGGTTTTATGTTTTCATGACTGTGTTTTCAGTGGTGTCAATATGAACTTTTGTATGACATTGCATTAGGTGGTGTAGAGAATGAGGATAAACCTTACAGCAGGGTGAAAAAAAGTCCCAGATCTTAAGAAGAGGCAAAGCAGCCACTTATGATATTATCCGCCCCCCCCACCATAATACAGACTCTTCTGCACCTGAAGGGGGTGACCCTCCCAGGGAAGAGATGACACATAGTTGAGGATTTTGTTAAGAGTGAGCACTTGGAAGAATCTCCCTATAATGACTGACAGAAGGAAGGGGAGACGTTGCTTGTACAGTTTCTTGTTGTATAGAGATACGAGTAAGGCCTAGATGTCTGGCCCGTTTAATTATAATAAGCCATGCATTTGACTAATGCCATCACATTCTCAGAAAAACTCAGAAAGTACTAAAAGCCTGGATAGATTCAGCGGCATGTGAATCCTTACTTTAGGGGCTTAGCGCTCTCTCTCTCTTTTTTTTTTTTTTGGCAGTTTTTGGCTGGGGTTGAGTTTGAACCCACCACCTCTGACATATGGGGCCGGCACCCTACTCCTTTGAGCCACAGGAACCACCCAGAACTCTCTTTTTATCTTTCATGAGAACATATTTCCCCTTGTCCCTGTTTTCTGTTACTTATGTCTTTGACTTACTTTAAGATTGCTTTTCATAATTAGCTTTCAAGAAGACTTTGCAGAAATAGTCTAAGGTGAGCAGGGGTGTCCATTGTTTGTATCCTATGCTTTAGCCCTCCGGGTTGCTTTGCTCTGAAATTTCTTTATTAACTCTCTGGTTAGTTTGGTAGCTTTTTCACAGAAAGCACCATCTTTTTTCTTCCTCTAGTCTCCTATCCAGAAAGCCACAGAGCATATCACACTATAGAGACTCAATACAAATATTCAGCTGACTTTGAATGGATAGGGTTATTACATCACAGAGCTAAGCCAGATCAAAACCTTCTTCTGATCCACACATCCAGAAGCACGTCATGGTTTTGTCCTTGAGTACCTTCCAAATAACTGGTTAAGTCTGAGGAAAAACTTACTCCTAGCTACATTTGATTTTAACAGGTCTTTGAGTGATTAGATGTCTTGGCTTTTAGGTGGAGGATGAGGAAACATAGTGAGGTCAGCCAGCGATCACTGATCAGGATCCAGGTAGAGCTATAAGCTTCTTTTCATTCACTGAGTCGGCAAATTCTACTATGTGTCAGGCGCTATCCTCAGCATTGGGGTTAATACAGAGGTAGACACAGTAGTAAAAAATCTCCACGACCCTAGAGCTTATATAATAGGGGGAGGAGAGTGTTTTTTTACTACTTGGTTCAAATTTTGAGCTTTGTTAAAGAATGATTCATCTGCATTGCTGAGACCATGTTGGGGTGGTGAGTGGAAATCCAGTGACTGAAAAAGCCATCAGCCAGCTAACATAACACCAAAGAGATAGGACAAGCAGGCGGCTTGCTGTTTCCCGGCTGTAGGCTAGCAATGAGTAAATGGAGTTGACATGAGGATAAGATGTAATAATCTATGTAGAAAACTCAGTCCACAATCATTCCTATAGTAAGCACTCAATCAAAGGTAGTTGTTTGCTCTATTGGTGTGGTTGTTAAATCCTATAGAAAAAAGATTGCTATCAAGATGTTAACACAAAACTATAGCCTAAAGCTACCCCATATAACTAGAAACTCTCTTTGGTCCTGTGTCTCCTGAAATTTCACATGCTATACTTAGGATGGCAGCATGCATCCCTTTCTGCTAAATCTTTCCCTGCCCTCTCTCCCTCTCTTTTGGAAGTGGTGCACACCTTCTGTAACGTAGTTCTTGCCTTTTTATTTTTGGGATGTGTCCTTGTTTTCCTTTGCTTCTCTGGAATATCCTTTCATTCAATTTGCTGTTGGAGAGGGGGTTAAAGTCATGGTTATTATTCTCTTGCATCTGTGCTGAGAAAGTTCTATGTTGATTTTTTTCGATCAGGTTTAATAATGATGAGTTTGCTGGTAATCTGAAAAAGCAATGTTAAGGAATGAAATATTCATTTAAGGCACCAAATACAAAATATTGACACAAAGGAAAACAAAGACATCATAGCTATGGAAAGCTCTTATTTTCCCCAATTTACATATAGAAAATACCTGACTTTTATGGCCATTTCAAATATCTGACAAAACAGCAGCTTATCAATTTTTCTTTGCTTTTATTCATTTCATCTGAATGTCTCTTCTTTTCTCCCTTTCTGTAGAAAGGTTTTAATAACTCAGAGAGAGATTTAGCTCCCTCTCTGGCACTTAAAGCTGCGTCACATTTGTTGTTTCATTGTTGTTGAAACGACAGATGTTTTTTCACTTCTTGTAGAAATGAAAAAGAAAGGACTTTATGTCAGATATGATGATGAGTATTAAAATTAACATTTCTCCTGCCTTTCTGCAAACATGCCTTTTTTTCTTTGTGAAGTTTCATAGTTTTGAGGTGTTTATATCAAAGCTGAAAATATGCATGTCATGATAAATCCTCGTTTTATTAAAGAGTATTTCTAATAGAAATAATTGAAAATAAACACTGGATTATTTTCTTGGCATCCAGATAAAGAGGACATTTAAAATATTTTATTGGACTGAAATGAAGTTAGACTACAGAAATTCCAGCATCTAGAGAGATTAATAATACTGAAATAAAAGTATCATTTCAGTGGATCATGTCCCCCATCCCTGAAATACTGCTGTGTACTATAAGAGATCATAGCACAGTAACAATGTGAGTGACGTCTAACATGAGAATGCAACTCAGCGGGATTCCTGAGCGATCTACCTATTTAAGAACATTTTTTGTTTTAGCAAAGTTAAATAGGATTGTTAGCCAGAAAATCTCAGCTGTATTATTTAAGCTTCTGGGAAATTTATTTTTCTTAAACTAGAAATGATAAGGCTACAAGATCATGGCCTTATGCTTAAAGACTAGGGGGACACTCATTTCTAAATGTTACCCTTCTTCCAGCACTAATATAGATTCTAATTAGTTGTTCCACATTAAAAATTCATTATTTCTTTCTGCCAAACCTGGGCACATTTTATATGGGGATCACACAGTCATGTGATTCCTGCGTAACCTCTGGAAGAATGGATGTTATGAGTTCTAGGTGTGGAAGGAAGAAATTCTGGCATCTGTGGCATATGGGCCTTCTGTATTTTCAAGAAGAGAGACTGAGCACAATGTCCATAAACCCAAATGTGTCCTGGTGACTTTGAGGACACCAGGGAAGAAACACATATGCCTTCATCAAAATATATGCTCAGACAGTTTCTAGGCAGAATGTGTGGACTCACTTGCCAGGGAAAAACAATCTGTGGATCTGTCTTGTCATATACTGGGAATTAATCACTCAGAGAAGGTATGTTCCAGATTTCTAATAGAACTATCACTATAAGAATACAGGTTATTAAAAAGAACTCTGACCCCTCGTCAAAATGACTGTGCTTTTGGCCCATTTCCTCCACTACATAGTTATGGGTCTCATCCAAATCATTGGATTTATGTCAGCTGAACCAGCTGATATCAAGGTTTCTTACAGCTGTGTGATTCTCTGAGTACTTGTGCATTTTTTTAAAGTTTGCATCTGGCTGGAATGGCGATTGTACCCTCTGTATGGATAAAGCATGCCTAGTTCTCAATAGAGTGATATTGGAAATGTAAGGTGGTAAATAGCTTGATTAGCCTGCATAGGTTATGGTAGTTGAGCCCATTTAAAAATCCTTGGACTAGTCCAAATGGTTGCATGGCCAAACGAAAACAAGCATCAATGTTGTCAGAGCCTTGGCTTACTTTCCAACATAAAAGCAGGGCTATTGGCTCCATTCTCTAGGACACTGATATTGGTCAAAAACATTCTCCTTATCTGCAGTAAAAAAATACACAAAAACTGGGCCAGTGAAGTGACAAAGCTCCAGAACAGTAACCGCCTTCCACCCAGTTCTCTTGTGCAGATTGTCAACAGCTTACTTTTTTATTATACCAATACCATGTCCAAAGTCAGCTTGGGGCAAAAAAGTTTATAGAGTCATCTTTTTCAGTGAGAAACAGTGTCTCTTACCGTTTTTTTGGTGAGGCAACATTGGCAGCCACGTGTGCATTGACTCAGGTAGAGGTACATAGGTTCTCTGAACATTGTGTTTTTCCTACCCTACCTAAATTTTTTATTCTTGCAGTGTCTGCATTAGATAGATAAATAGCAATGTACCTCACCAAGGGGAAGACTGTTAAAAGATTATAATGATAGCCGTTTACTGAGGCCATATGAGTAAAGTACCAACTGGGGAGGGTTATATCCATAGAACAAGTCTGTACACATTTGTACCATTATATCTTAGGAAAGTTTGTAAGAGAGAGTGCCAGTATTTTCTCTTGTATAATCATTTTCTGTCTGTGATTGTATATCGATTTGCTTATTCATATCATATTCAGGAAGAAAAAAGAGTTTTTTAAGTGAAATTGTGTTAATTCTCCTGAATATTGTGTCATGAAATAGAAGCCCATATGATGACTTGTTTTAAGGATGAAGAAATAAAATACCAGCACAAGGCTTTTATCCTTATGGGTTGTTTTAATGACATGACACTTTCCTTAGTTTTAAAGGCATTTATGATTCTTATAAGGCTATTTTTAATGTTAAAAGTTTTGGCATAACTTCCTTCCATTGCTGGGATTCTGCTGAATGTTGATCTAAGGTGTGTTTATATCCAAGTTGCTATAGTTAAAGAGAAAAACTTGAGATTCTACATATGAGCTACTGTTTATAAATTGCCAGGCTTTGGATTAAAGCTTAAGTAAGAATGTTAATGTAACATCTTTCTAGTCCCTAAAACTCTAACCTGAAAATTTCTGTTCTTAAATGCCCTCCTGAGTTTTTTTCTCCAAAATGATTTTCTGGCAATTTTGGCATTTGTAAGGCAGCACAGGGATCTTACAGAATGTCTGTACATTAGGTTATTCAAAGAGAGTTTAATTAAGCAGTATACCTAATGATGGAGTGTTTCTTAAACATGTATTGAAGGATAAAGGATTCTTTAGAATATTAAACTTAATGTGAAAACTTCTCCTTGATAATTTTTTGTCAGTTGGGAAAGTAATATGCTGTAGTAATACCATTGCTGCTCCCATTTATGAAGGAATGGCATTCCAATTACCTTTTTCTCCATTTGCTTTAAACTTAAGCTTATGCTTTCAAAATGTTTTTTAAACTTTAAAAAAACAACTGTTTTGAGAATGAGTTCTAGTCTTGGTTTGCATGGTGTTGGAATATTTATATATTTTATTGGCAAATTGACAAATCACTAAATATCAGCCCAGTGTACCAGTTGTTTTCATTTGCAGGACTATGCCCAGAAAAAGGAAGAGAAACAATGGATATGGGAGAAGTATTTAAATTTTCCAAATAAGTCAGTCTTGAGTCTTGTTTCATCATAAAGTACCTGTACTGATTTGGGATTAGATTTGTCATTCCTGTATTAATTTTTAGTATAAGTATTGTAAGGAATGTGACTAATAAAGTGACCCTCCCAACTTGCCAATAAAATTCAGCTTTAATTTCCCATTAGGTATCCCCTGAGAACTAAATCATTGCTGGAATCTGAGTTAAATTCTAATTTTTCATTCCCCACATGGTAGTGCAGTGACTAATCTATGCAATGTGCACATGTGAGCACACACACACACACTCACAATTAAGATGCTTTTTATCTATTTTGATGGTGGTGATGACAGACAGAATATTTGGTGATTTGCGTTGGCTTTTCTTCTCTCTCTCTTTTTCTCATTCCTACAATTCTAATTGCTATTCTTTCAACTCTTAAGTAAGCTAAAGAAGTAGAAAACAATATAAATATAGCTTGAGATGGTATTTACTTGTTTTCTTTGTAGTAAGTACCTGACAGCATTCTTGATCACTTCCATACAGCTGGCTTTGCAAATCATTGTCAGATCATGCTAAATACTACCCCCTAACTATGGTTGAAATATTTTCCCTAAATGAACCATAGTAACTTTTATTTTGTACATTTGTATATAATTTCCTCTTTCTCCTTCCATCCTTCTAAATGGAACAATTGAAATTTAGCCAGAGTATTTATTAACCAAACGTTGAAGAAAAGATATTTTTTAGAAAACGTTTGGGTTATTTGTGAAAATGGAAGAAATTGGAACAGATCAGGATTAAATGGCAGTGGCAGAGAAAGCTGAAGTAGGGTTGATTTTTCTGGCACTGCTTTCTTAGCAAAGAGAACAATTTTAATCAGTTACAAAAATATTTGTGATCCATATGTTCCACTCTGCTCATCCCCATATGCCCATATTCTCTTTTATCTTGGTAGATGATGACTTTATGATTCAGGCATGCAAGAATAATACCTCGCTGACTTTAGAGCTCAGTGCTATTTCAAAATGTGTCCTGGTAATTACGCACACACATCTATCCAGGCTGTTCACGCTTTGAGTTAGTTATGTGAACATCAGTTTGTTCTTTCTCTCTTCATGGATTGAATTATATCTTGCATCCTCCTACTGAGGCTGGAATAATGCACCTAAGATTTAGATTTGAAAACTGCATTGCTGTTCACCTGCTGGATTATATGCCACTGTGCAAATATGAGGGTCAGACGAAGGAGGCAAAAAGGTTGCGGTGATCTTTGGTACCTTCCTTCAACTTGGAAAAAGGAAAACAGAACCCTAAAAGCACTTGGTAATTCCATCCATCACCAACATTTATTCTAAAACATACTGGATAATAGGCTTGTTAGTTAAATAGATTCTAATTTTAAGACATAGTGACTTCTATTTAATATTGAGTATTAATTTATTGTAGCCATGATGAAATGGATCAAAATCGAAAAAGTAAAATTACTGTTGAATAGCAGTTCTTTTTGTCCTAAATGCATGCTTGCTTCTCTGTCAATAGGCATATGATTTCAAATAACATAAGAAAGATAGTTTAAATCCTAGTTATTTATCTTAATAAAACACGATTAAATCCAGACATTTTTGACTATATAAGTGGCTGCATTTTGAACAGTTGTTTTCCTCTTGCACAACAAATGGCTTTGTAACCTAATATGTTGTTTATATAGCTACAGTAAAATCCAGTGAGATACCAGCTGCACTCATTTAAACTGGGGGAGGGCATAGCAAAGAGAAGAGAGAGAGCCTAACCTTAGACTAAATAACTGGGGTGCGTTTAGTGTTTTCATAGACCGTTATTTGATGGAAGGGGTGTGCATGCTATTGGATTTAGCAGGCGTACACCAGACTAGAGTTACCGGGAAAGGAAGATACAGCTTGATTTTGGCAAATGTTATTAGGAGCCCGTCTATGTGTTTGCATTCAAGCTGTCTTTGCCGCAGCTCCTGTAGGAGTTGTGAGAAAAAGAAAGTGCACATTATAGCATGGATTGTTTTCAACAGCCTTAAAGTTTGCAAATCTGTTGAATCCCTCTGACAGGGTTTCTTTGCTGTCAAACAGAATGCCCAGCTGGCGGAGGCAATCCTGATGGGGAGGGAGGGGGATGGATAGACTTTGCTCCCCATGAAATAAGAATATTAGGAATTCTTCTTCCTCAACTGTAAGTGGAGAGACGATAGCTCTCTTGGCCATGCCATGATGAAAGTTTTCTTTTTCTTTTTCACTTTTAGGGTGAACTTTTAAATGCATTTTAATAAGATAACTTTCATGAAGAAACAAGTCACAGAAATAGAATTAAAGTATATATTAATCTAAAATTAAGACAAAGGCTTTGCTTTAAAAAAGGAAGCAAGACTTTTTGCTCATAGGTGATCTTGATTCTCATTGAAGCAAACACACAAGCTTGTTTTTTTTTTTTTTTTTAAATACAAAGTGCGAGATTTCACTAAAAAAGGTTAAAATTGAAGTGAGTAATCTTCGGTGCATAATGCAATTGTTAATTTTAGCTCCTTGCGTGGGTGCCGTTCTGACTTGAACAGCCGGCTGTAGCCTTCATTAGAGAAGAAGCAGGCAGCTTGAGACAGGTGGAGCTGGATCAAGCTGTGAACGTGATTTGCTGGAAGCTGGTCATTAGTGTTAGAAACCCAATCTTATTTATTTTGCCCTTGGCCCTACCATGATTATTGCAATTATGATTATTTACTTTTCATCTTTTTTCAGGTTGACGATGATGTGTCACACTGTGTAAGGGAATCGTATGGAGATGGGCATTCCGAATTGTTAATGGGGACATGGGACTCCAGTTGTCTCTAATCACTTGTGTGGATTTTCCTGGTGTAGAACGACAGAAGCCGGTAGTAAGTCGCCAAGAGCTACAGCAGGAATTCTGCGCAAAAGGTAATGGTCTTGTCTGGCTGTCATCTCATCTGTATTTTACTAATATTATTATTATAGAAATATGCCTGTTTACATCGAGCAGTGCACCGAATGTAACCATAGTAGGCAGGGTCTGTATCAGAGACTCATTTGGCTTGTAGATTGGGAAATTAGAGCTCAATTTGTTCACTCTATTTTAAATCTTGTCATGATCTGTTTTTTTATTGAAATGCTCTGAAAATGAGATAGGACAGCAGAAGTCCCCTCTCCTCCCCCTACCCAATACATTGAGAGACACGCCGTCTGCCACTGGGAAACAGGACTTTTTATTTTGTTACGCACATGTCCTGAGTGCCACTGAAATAAAAGAAACCTGTCAAATTACACTGGATGGAATATCCTGAGACCTCCCCAAACCTAAAAGTATTACTCACTTACAGACTTCAACTGCTGTCCTTTCGGAAAACTTTTTCTTTTACATTCCCACAATGCTCTGCCAAATAAGCCTGTATATTTAGAAAATATCATTAAATACCATCTGTTTTGTTATGGTAGATTTTAGAAAATTTGCAATAAAAATTGCTGTGATTTTGATTTTTCTCATGCTTCCTATTTCCAGTTGGAAATCAAGTTACAGAATTAGTATAATGGTAATTAAACACTTCCAAAGAAACCTATCAAAACACTGATTTGTCCAATAATAATCACAATTATAATGACTGGAAATGGGACAGTCATTGTTTGGGATGTTTTGTGAATAAACTAACTCTCTAAGCTGCAGCTCCTCCTCCTCTTCTTCTTCTTCTTCTTCTTCTTCTTCTTCTTCTTCTTCTTCTTCTTCTTCCTTCTTCCTTCTTCCTTCCTCCTTCATCTTTCCTTCCTTCCTTCTTCCTTCTTCTTTTCTCCCTCCTTCCCTTACTTCTTTTTTTCTCTTTTCTTTTTTTACTCACAGCTTTAAAAAATCAAGAGGAAGTAAATGCTAAATTATTCATGACCCTATCTGACAGCACATCAGAAGGCGATGTGTCAGGGGTTTTATGGAGGTAGGGAGAAAAAAAAATAATAACAGATTTTAACTTGAAAGCCATTCCAGGGTCTGTACAGTAGTGTATTGTAAGCCCGGGGTGGTGGAGTTCAGTTGTGATAGCTTCATTAGAGCTGCCAGCAAAGACTTCCTTCCACAGGATTCTGCAGCACCAGCAACTGACAGGAGCTTGGAGAAGGCTTACACTTTTAATAATGTAGCTGTCAGTTTGAAGCCTGGAATGTTGACCTTGAAAGGTTTATTGCTGAAATTAGATCCTATATTTATACTGAATTATTACCTCTTCAATTGATTTTTGCTCCTTGTAGAGTGCACTATATTCCTTGTATCTAGGGAAGTGTGTCTATGTTTGAAACCTGCAAATAATTTCTGAGTTACCTTGGAGATGCTTCAGAATATCGATATCTCCCCTTGAGTGGGAAGTTGGGGGTCATCTGTTCAAGAGTTGGAGAAATATTGGGACTGGTAGTTGTGTGGGAGTTATATGTCTCCACTTATGGATTTCTGTTCCATTTTCATAGCAAAGTGCATTCACAGTGTATTTGCATGTGCGTGGAGAAGGTGTGCATGGGGAGACTGCATCTGCCTCTTGTGTGTGCCTTGGGTATCTGATTTCATCTTGTTTTATTCTCGTTTTGTATTAAATTGGCAGGGGTGCCTAAGTTGCTCATTTGAATTTGAATACCAAAGGAGAAATGAAGTATCTCAAGAATAATAGTTAACACTTCTCCCAGCACTGACTTTATTTTCTGTATCTTAACTCTCTAGGGCATAAAACCTTGTTGTTTTAATTTGTACCTGAGAGAATGTCTGAGCAAGGAAACCTGAATCCAACGATAGTGGAGGAAGGAGGACCCGAGCAGGAGCCAGCCATTCCAGAGAACGGCATTGTGAAGTCTGAAAGTCTGGACGAAGAGGAGAAACTGGAACTGCAGGTGAGCCTGAGAAGGCACTGATACTCATAGTGCTGTGTGCACTTCCCTTCCTTTATTTCTAGAATACTTGGGAGATTTTTTAAGGGTTTGGTTACATCATTAGGAAATCCATAATACTTAATTTCTCCTTCAATTGTTAGTCACCTTCCTCTGATTGAACCGTGTTCTCAAATATCTTTTGAAATGAAAAATATCTAAAGAAACTAACTGAATTTGCACACAGAATCCCACTAACAATTTCCAGACACCTTAAGATATGTGTGGATGGCTTCTTCCAAGGCAGCATTAGGCTAGTAGAGTTCTAATAATGAATTCGTTATTCTATGAAAAGCTGAAAGCCCAATTCATGGCAAACTAAGAAAAATCAAAGTCATGCACTCCTTTGACATTCATGAGCATGAAAAGGTTCAACTCCTAATAGAAAACAAGCCTGAACCCTGGAATTCCCAACTAATGAGAGGGAACACTAGAATGGTGGGGGGAATACTCAAAATAATCGAAGAAAATGAAGAAGTGTGATTAAATACACTGATTCACAAGAGAAAGAGATTTGGTAGAGGGAAAGCAAATTGTACTTATAAGTAGCCTGTGAGTATCAATTTTATTTGAACTAGACTACAAAAGTGTTAACTTTTTATACACCAAAGGTAGCAAAGGCAGATAGCCACATAATGGCCAAAAGCTTTCAAGGCTGACTTTTCTCCTCTCATAATATTTGCTGTAAGAAGAACTGAAAGAGAAAAGTTTTTAAAGCCTAGGGAAGGAGGAGTCATCCATGTGGTTATAATGTCTTGCTATTATTCATTTCTCAACTCTGGCAAGTAGTGACTCTCTCTTTCTCCCCCCACCCCACTTCCTCTCTCTCTCTCTCCTCTCCTGATTGTTGGTTTATTGTTTGTTTGTTTGTTTTTTAATTTTCTTTCTGACAAACAGAGGCGGCTGGAGGTTCAGAATCAAGAGAGAAGAAAATCCAAGGTAGGGTTGTTGAAATTCTAGACTGACCTGATGTCTTGAATCCCAATTGCACATCCAATTTAAAGGGTTTGCCAACAGTTCAGACGATTGTATACAGATACTGTGGTACATCCCAGCTGTACTGGAGCTGTCTGCTTTGAACAGCAATGTGTTCACACTTTTTGCCTTAGATGCTTTTTAATTAGAGAATGTAGGATTTGAATAGCTGAAAATGTGTATTTTGATCTTGTTCTCAGACCTGGGAATTTTACAGTGCTTTACAAATCAAATAGTCACCTTTTTGTTTTTACTACTTAAAAATTAGAGTAAATATTTTCATCTCACTAATTGCTTTCTGCCTTGAAGTAAACGGGTAATACTGTTTACTACATAGTCCTCATCCTTTAGACATGTCAGTCAAATGCCCTCCGAACTTAGTTTTGGTGGAATTTTGTCCTATTTTTCCTCCTGATCCCTCCATGAACTAGCAGCCACCCGCTCTTCATGCATTCCAAGTCTGATGGGCACAGAATGCCACAAGTGCTTCTTAGCCTCACGGGCTACATCCTCCTTCACTTCTGTCCTTGTCAACACACAGGACTGATGCTTTTAGTCAGAGCAGCAAGCTTGCAGTTTGGCTTTACAAATTTCATTTGGGAAAGTTATATAAATATGGCAGTGACTGGACAGTCTGGGAATGGTTCCTGTTTGTTTTTCTTTATTTTGGTCTCCTTCCGTTCCCTTTCCTCCCCTCCAGTCAGGAGCAGGAAAAGGCAAACTGACTCGCAGTCTTGCTGTCTGTGAGGAATCTTCAGCCAGGCCAGGAGGGGAAAGTCTTCAGGATCAGGTATCGGCCCCATCATGACCATTGATCGCATGAGCGGGAACCACCTTTGTGTGCATGACTATCAATTTGGTGTTCAGCAGTGTTGTGGGGGAGAAAAATAAATGTAAGAAAATAAATCATGTTTTGGCTTCATCCTCTCTTTATGAAACATTCTAAAAAAGTTTAACAGTTTGTCACACAGTATCACGTTTGTTTTTTTCCAGACTCTCTGAAAACTGCAAATGGAAAGGAATTCAAAAGAATTTAGATTAAAAGTTAAATAAAAACTAAGCACAGTTGTGCTGAATTGACTCAAAGGCTCTCTCTTGATAAGGCTGAACCAAATATAGTCCTAAGAATCCTGTCTCCTTTTTTGTTGGAGATGTCTTACCTCTCAGCTCCCCAAAATGCACTTGCCTATAAGAAACACAGCTGTTGGCTTGTATGAAACTTAAGATGCAGTGAATAAGGTGCATTGAACTTTGTAAAAATACTCTGATGGCCTTTGGTGGAGATTACTCAGTACTGAAAAAAAATTGTCCAGAAATAAATCTGAGCTGATGGTGACTTAAAGTTAATATTATAAATATATCACTGCTGATATTGACCCATATTTTTGTTCCTTACAGCAAGATTATTAAGCTCTAAAACTTCCACCAAAACTCTTCCATGACAAAGTGGATAAGTTCATATGATATTTATTTTTATTTGCCTTTCAGGCATCACATTAGCTTTTATAAAAATAATCTTGCTGCCGAAATTTCACTTATGTCATCAGAGGATGTGAAGAGTCAAGACAAAAGTAAAATGATTTATCTGAGCCCAGGGGAGGGAAAACTGATGAAAATGTCATGATTTTTTGGTTTGGTTTTGTCTTCCCTTTCTCTCTTGACTTTAGCTGAAATCCTCTGAATTCCCCTCCTGGATACAGAGAGCATTGAGAGCACTTTCTTTAAAAGGACCAAAAATAAATTCCTTATAGACTTTGTCCTAAGAGTATTTTTTTTCTAGCCTCGTTTCCTTAACATGCCACTAATGTTGTAAGGCATGGACAGGCTATCTTCCCATAGCCATTACTATGTTTCATACACATGCTTTATTTTACTTGGGCTCTGAGAAATGTGTGGCTTTTCTTCAGCATTTCATTTGTGCTTCTATTTTTGAAGAGCTTGAAAAGGGGGAATCATGTGAATATCATGGTTTGTATTATTGAATGGTGATTGACAGCTTGTAACATACTGCACATGATATACGTTAACTCTGCAGAATGACAGACCTGGAGAGTAATCCCCACGTGTCCTCCACTCCTAGTGCCAAGCAGAGAGGGACACCCTTTATAGACTTAATCTGCTTTTGATCCCATGTGCCAAGGTACCTGGAGGAAATCTTTAAAGGGATAGTCTATATCATAATGCCCATCCTGGACCTAAGCCACGTTTCCCCATACAATACAGAGAAGTAAGGTGTTACGGTGCTTTGTTCCTGCTGGTCCCAAGCTCAGACATCAGACTAGCTTTATAGGAGAGAATTAGAGGCTGCAAACTTCTCTTTAGTCAAGACTAGCTGAGAAGTCGTGGGATCAGGGGCTGATAGAAAATACCCAGACATGCACATACACAAGTGGCCATGCTGCCTTTTTAAAGAATAAAGAAGCAGACCTTTGAGTTTATATGCAATGCCTTCATTAGGTGCCACTGGCACTTACAAAACGTGTGGACCGAGTCCCAGAGAACACTGGCACAAGTATAAAGTATATGGATTGTGTTGCTTCCCCGATGTTTGTATATTCACAGTATTTGGAAAGCTGCCTTCATTTTCCAGTGTGGGAAAAACTCTTGCTACCTGTATTACTTGATCTCAGACCCATACATGATGGTTCAGTCTGTCCTTAAGTTAAAGGAGTTTTGCTTTTCTAATGTTATACTATTTACCTATCAGTGTATTACTGCAACTTGAATCACTCTTTTACTGTTGTTGGATATAAACTTATCCTGTACCAATGTATTTATTAACACGTGTATTTTATTATTGAGCATATCAATAAAAATATTAAAAAATAACAGATTGTTTTTTAACAACTCTATAGCACTTTTGTGTGTTCTTTCAACACCATAATGTATAGCAAAGGTAGATTTTTTTTTCAGAGTATGGTATCTGTCAACACATAGCATCATTTTGCACATTTTTATTTGTAGTGGATATCCTATAGTTAGTTTCTGCTCTTGTATTTGTATTTCCAAGCCTTTGTGAGTTTAGGTTCAAGCTTACAGAGGCTAGATGGTTGAAACAGTTTTGAAGAAGCAATGAGACCACTTTCATGACCTGGAACCCTCTGTCTCCACGCCTGATTAACTGATGAATTGATTCTTTCCCACCCCAGCCCTATCTTCTGAGCCAGAAAGGTTCCAGTGGTTTCCTTAACAAGTAAAAGCAAATCAGAACCCTAAAATATGCCTCAAGATTTGCATATTAGGATATCTCTGTCTTAAACCATGTGATAAAAGACTTTATAATCAGATCACACTGTGTTTTACATGTGTTATGTTTGTCCATCCCCAGGATAAACATGTGAAAATCAGAAAACCCAGCTAAGCCAAATACTTATAATGAGAGCATGTTTTATTTCATCTCCTATATTGTGTGTTTTTCCAAGCATAGTGACTTTTTATTCTAGCAAGGAGTTCACAATGGAACCCCTTCCAGAAAAGAAACTTGGCTTTGGAGGACTTCTGTGTTTAATTCTTCCTTGATTAACTAGATTTACCAAGAACCATTGAGAATTCTAACTGGGCAAAGTTTGGGGAGATGCAGCCATCAATTCAGTCACCTGTAGTATGAGTGTTAGTTTCATTTGCACTGAGAGACATTATTAGTCATTGGGGATATTTTTTTCTTCATCATACATTTTAATGTCACTTGTGGAAGAAAGCTTTTCCATTAAGTGATCTCTTACATAAGAATAAGTGGGCTTAATGTTGGCTAATTTGTCATCATTTTAATCATAGCATAGATTTTTCATAAAACAAAAAAAGAGTTGGTTCATTCTTCTTCAAAACAGTGAACTTATTATCAGAGTGTTGATATATGTTAGTTAATCAGTTTTTCAGTGCAAAATAAATAAATATTAAAGTGAATCCAACCCCATACTTGTCTATGTTACACCAACCATTAGTTCAAGAGAATCTTATTTTGGAAAAATTAACTGATACTAAAACAAAATAATATTAAATATTTATATATTCTTTGTGGGTAATATCATTTGCATTCCTGGCTATTCTAAAGGGTAATGATGATTACAATTATATATCATAAGGACTTATCAATTATATTTATAAATAATTATGATAAGAACCCATACCTAGGATTTCTGCAATTAACCAGTGTGATTTTTCATAGTAGTAGAAATCATTGTTGACATGAAAAATGGAGTTTTTACTGTAAATTGGCTATCAGGGACTTTCTCTGTGTCTGTTATATCTGTAATTATGATTGGCAATATCTGTCTGTCTGTGTTTGTGCCAATGTCTCCTTTTAAGGAATTACAGAAAAGAATTCCAGAAGGCTGTTTTTTTTTTTTTTTTTTTTGTTCTTTTAAGAAATGGCAGTGGCTGTGATGCAAGCATACTGGTAAAGAATTTTTTTCACGTTGTTTAAAAATAAACCTGTAGAGAAAATAAGAGTTGTGACCTACAGGAAGTTAACTTGATTATGATTAATATTCATGAGGCAAAGTTTTAGTGCTACATATTTCTCATGACTTCCCATTGACTTCTGAAGTTCAAGTCTCCTTAAAGGGCAATTAGTTTTTTGACAGGTTTAATTTTTTACCATTTAAGAAAAAAAAATCTGCACCTGGTTTTCATTTTCTTGTACTTAATAACTTTTATGCAAAATGGAAACCAGATAGAGATTATTAAGTCAGGCCCTAAATTATTATATTTTTTCCCCAACAGGAATCAATTCATTTACAGCTTTCAAGTTTTTCCAGCCTGCAAGAGGAGGATAAATCTAGGAAAGATGACTCTGAAAGAGAAAAAGAAAAGGATAAAAACAAAGATAAAACCTCTGAAAAACCCAAGATCAGAATGTTATCAAAAGGTGAATGTGAAAATGTTTCCTTAATTTACTCAATCTGGGCAGATACTTATTCACAGAACACATTCTAGATTTCACATGCATAGCCTCTCCCACTAACCCTGCATGTTATAGGGTTACGTGTTAGTGTAACATGTATGTGTAAAAGATGTGACCTTGACTTTCTTTCTGTTTATGGTGTCATCTGTGTTGCTATATGGGTTAGTTTTAGGATCAAATATTTGTTTAGGTTCACATTTGAACCTACTGTTTTCAGTGGAAGCTTGTTCAAAGGAGTAAATATAATTCTACTCCTACTTCAGGTTTATTAGATAATTAACTTAGAAGGATGAAGAGTAATGCTACCCTGTTTCACATTTTAATTTTCATGCTTATCTTAAAAGACAGATAGTGGATTAGCAATTCTCACTCAATAAGTGATGTGGTCTCCAAAGCACAAATGTACATCCCAATGGAATAGATGATTAACATTTTTTCTGGCATAGATGAATTTAGTCTGAGCACCAAAATAATGTCACATCATGTTCATTAAAAAATACACACTTGTACTGCAATAAATAGTTTTCCAAAAAAAGTCATTCCTCCTAAAATTGCAAACCTACCAGATTATTCAAATTGATTCCGTAGATATCGTTGTACAAACAAAAATTAAGTTAAGTTGAAATGAAGAATGGTGGGAAAAATACCCTTATAGTAGACTTTGAAAAATAACTGATAAAGAAGAGGATATTTGATCTGCTGAGGAATGACAACCACCTCTAATAATCACATTTCTACTTGTAATGGTTGTCTCTGCTGCTGAAAAAAATCTAAACCCCAAGTTGTATGTGGGAGTGTAGACATTCAGGTTCCTAAAACAGTTTTGGAAATTAAGCTTTAGCCAGCAGTAGGAGAATTAAACTACTTAGGTATATTTAGCACTGATCAACATTAGGTAGTCTCATAATAACTTTCTTTTTTTGCCTTCTCCGTCTTAAGAGAACAAGGTTCCATAAGATCTCAAATGCTTGCATGCATTTGAGAGTGGGTGGGAGTCCCTATCACATGGGGTTTGCGCCCTTGCTGATTTACAGTGCAAAATGAACACATGATATTTGACTCCACCTGCCTCCCGCCCAAGCTCTACCCACTTCCCCTCCTATGACATTTGGGTCTTTCCACATCTATTGGGTGTTTTCCATCCCCAAACCTAATTTTCATTTTGATGTTATACCATCAGTTTGCTAGATTTGAAACATGTATCTTCACACCAACAGCTTCCTCTAAAATTTGCCTGAGCAGGAGGGAAAGACTGGGAAAATCTCTTCCACCCTACTTTCCCACGATTGCTCTTGACAACTTCATCCTGCTATTTGTTTCAGATTGCAGCCAAGAATACACGGATTCTACAGGCATAGACTTACATGAGTTTCTAATTAACACATTAAAGAATAATTCCAGGTAAATTATTAAATAAGCCTCTTATTTGTACAAGGGTTAAATGGAATGTTACAATTAAAGTCGTTGAACCAACACTTCTAAGAAGGCTGTTGTAAAAGGCAGATACCTTTCCTGATGTCTGAAACTATCTCCTATATTTTCTCTTTTCTGTTAGTGGTTTGCATGTTTACTGTTTCTACAAATGCTTGGTACTGGGTAGTTAACCAGTGAATAAATTATGGTTGAACAGTCTGCTTTTCTGATCATGAAGAGATACTAAAGGGAAAAAATAGAGAATGAAAATTATTGAAGTCAAATCAGTTGTTTCAATGCAGTTCTATAATCATCTGCGGTCAATAACTGGGCTTGGCTTTGTTCCACTTTCCTGTTAATTTAAAACAGACAATTATTTGCTGTTTTTATGGTTGAAATATTTTGAATTACATAATTAACATTAAGATTATGAAACTTTTTCCAAAATATGTAATAAATGAGATAATAAACAATCATAAGTAAAATGAAATAATAATATGTAAATGGCCAACATGTTCCAGAGAAGAGTTAGGTATAGGTTGATAGCAACATATGTTTAAATGATTTTTGCATACATTTAATGAACTTTGGGAATATAAAACACATAAATGTTTTTAATTTTAACATTTATTTTGCAGGGACAGGATGATACTCTTAAAAATGGAGCAGGAAATTATTGATTTCATTGGTGACAACAAGTATGTTAAACTGCAATGCCAGTTAATTCTATGGTGTTGTCTTAGTTTGGTATTTGGGCTAAATTATCCATTCTGGAAAGATGTAGAGATAGATAAAACATTGTTTAATGTGTTTCTTGATTTGTTAAATGGAGATGATATTGGAACTGAAAGCTGTATGCTGATGGGGATTGTTGCTTGGACCATGTGTGCTCCTGCTTGTTAAATTCCTGACAAAATGGCTATGAACAGGGGGCTACTGATTAGCATAGAGTAGCTGTAATGAGAAGTGACCCTTTTCATTTTTATTATAGTTTTTTAATGGGCTCCAGCTGGCTGCAGTCAGTTATGCCTGGAAATAATTGTGCTGCTTTCAGTGTAAACCATGTAATGACACATCTCCAGCTAGGCATCCACAATCACATATTGTGTCATATCATTTGTCCTGTCCCTGGCTCTGTGGATAAGGTATCATAGACTAAAATAAAATACTTTCCAATAGACATTAAGTTCTCTTTGGCAAGAGAAATGCACAACTATGCAACAAAGATATTTATTGCAGCTTAATCAATAAATCTATAAGTGGAAAATTCATCTGGAAATGAGGACATGAAGTGATGCCAGAAATTAAAGCAGCTTAGTGGTTTTGATGAAAGAGAAATAGCTTTGTGTGTACCTGTGAAATGTACTACGGGCGAGAAACGAAATTGCTGACTCCATTTTTCCTTGTATCCTGTTCCAGTAATCATTACAAAAAGTTCCCTCAGATGTCGTCGTATCAGAGGATGCTTGTCCATAGGGTGGCGGCTTACTTTGGACTGGACCACAATGTGGATCAAACAGGAAAATCTGTGATCATCAACAAGACCAACAGCACCAGAATGTAAGTCCCATCACTGCACTTACCCAGCGTTTTCTTTTTCTCTTGTGGATTCATTTGTAAGAGCACAGTATAAAACTCAAAGTACATGACATTTAAAGTGTTCAACGTTATTTATCTCTTGCTCTTATCAGAAGTAGTGTGGCATTTATCTGTAGATTATCTGCGAACCAAGAAAGTTTATAAAATTCAGCCAATAATGTGGATTTATTCCTTCATCTTTTACATACTTCCTGAAACATAATTTTCTTTCTTCTATCAATATTCTACGAAGTTACATACAAAACCATGGGAAATTTTATGTCAAATCTAACTCAAATCGAGAACAACAGATATATTTTTAAAAAACATGACAATACAGGATAATTGTTCTTCTCTCCTTTTTATCTGATTTTAAAACATTATGTGATTGTGGTTTCTAGAGTAATAAAACGATCTGAGCCCGGAGACAGAAATCTTGCCTGTAAATCTCAATTCCACTTACTATGTGGATAGTTGTGTAACTAGGGACAAGTCATTTAAATCTGCTCAGTTTTTCACAACTGTAAAATGAGAGTTTTGAGCTAAATGATATACCTAAGATTTAGTTCTAAAATGAAGACAACAGGTTTTTTTAAAATAATTATTTACTTTTATCTTAATATCTTTTCATTGTCCCTTTGAATCACTAATGCATAATAAATGCATAATTATTTGTTTTGAAACTTGAAGCTTTCTCTCTTGAACCCATATATCTTTTGAGCACAGTGCAAGCCACTTATATAGCAAAAGGCACATTAAACTCAAACATTGTTCCCAAGAAAAGCATCCGCTTTTATAATTTTCTTTTTTAAAGTGTTCTTGGTATGGCATGCCATATTAGTGAGGGTGCTTTTGTGTCAAGCAGAGTATTATCGTGAAAATATTCTTTATTTTTTGCTCTCCAGGGGTTGGGACAAGTGGCAATGAGATGAGGTTCTTTCTCTACTCAAGGATCAGCTTGTGCTCAGCAGAGGCCAAGTAAAAGTCATAGTGAAGAGAGCGCAGACTGGGCTATCTAGGACCAGGCTTAGCCATTATCTCAGGGACAAGGAGCACTCCACTTCTGTGGGCTTCAAATTACTTCTATATCTGCAGGACAGTTACAGTGAATAATGTTTAAGGGCCCTTGAAGTTTCAGAGTTATTGGGTCCTGTGGTTGTATTCTATCATGCTGGCAAAACACATTTTAAAATTTATCAGCCTGCACTTTATCTGATTGTTGACACTTGTGCCTTGTGTTTTGAATGCCTGTGGGAATTAAAGGTCAGTGTTCTTTAATCCTTACATCTTCTTTTCCACCAAATGCTTCTGCTGTCACTGTGGTGTTGTCATTGGTTACTCTCCATTTGGATTTTCCTTACAGTTTTCACAGACCATAAGGTACAATGGCTGATTGCAAAAGAGAGAAGCAATTGACTGTCTCCTTTTAATTTTTTTCCTCATTCTTTGTAAGGCCTTAGCAAATTTGGACAACCTGTAGATCACATAGATCAACACTGATAACATTTATTTAAAGGAAGGAGACTAGTGGATAGATTTATTTTTACTTCATGCTGATTTTCCAGTTACATAGTTATAGATACTAGTAAATATATGAGATCTGTTCCCTTGGGGAATGGCTTTTGAGAAAGTTAAGCATTACATGAAGACTCTTGGTAAACTTTGAGTGATAGCTTTAAGCTTTCTCTGCCCAATATGGTAGCTGCATATGGCTATTTACATATAATTTACATTAATTAAATTTAAACACAATTTAAACTCTAAAATTCAGTTCCTTCATCAGGCTAACCAACCATATTTCAAGTGCTTTGTTGGACAAAGCATGTATATGTGTATGTGTGTGTGTGTGTATATATATATATAAAATACATGTAGATATATAATATGTACGTGGTTTTGAAACACTCTAAATCCTGTGTTTCTGCAAGTTCTAAGCTATAACTATAGCATATAAGTAGTCCTTTAAAATTTTTATTTTCTAGATAATTGGCATGATATTACTGGACTTCATCACTTCCAGGAGGGCACTTGTTTTTGTTTTTTAATAGCTATTTAAAAATAGAACCTGCATATTTATGGCTTAAGGAAGAATGAGAAGTCAACATGTGCCAAGAATATCTCTCAAGCGTGTAGTAGTGACCATAGGCATGCCAGGGTTCAGTCTCCGCCTAATACTTCCTAGTACTTTGCTCTTACACCTTACCCTTTAGTCACCTCTCCACAACTCAAATCATACTTAAACGAAAAGTCCAATGACTATAAGTCATGTACTTCTAATTTATCTCCTGAAGAGTTGAGCTCAATAGTTTTCCATCCACAGCTATCAAGGCCTACTGTGTTCTGTTCCAACTACAATGCGGATCATTCTCTATTTGAGTGATTCTTGATGGGTGGAGAGGGTGGTGGTGGTTGAGGGATAACTAATGTCTTTTAGGACAAAAAAAAAGATTAATTAAATGTGCTTTAACAAATAGTATTAAATCACTACTAAATCATTGTTGGCAGTTTTTGCAAAGAGCAATGTCGTTTTGTGGAAATTTATATGTTTTATTTTAAAAGCCTGTTGCCATGCTCTTTGTAGTTGGCCTTTAAAATGGAGCAGTTTATTCAGAATATTCACTCAAGTTCTAAATGTCTCAATGTCTTTAGCTTTGTTAAAATTTCAAGTCTTGTCTTATCAGGGCACTTGGCATGTGATGTCATAGGCACTGTATTAATTTAGAAAAATTACTGAATTGAAGGTTTCCATTTATTTAAAGGAAGGGGACCAATTGGGAGCTCCTCAGATGGCTCACCATGACCTTTGTGCTGGGGGAGACTTTCCCAATGTGTGCAAACATGAAGTGCATATTTAAACAACCTGAAAGAAATTAATCATAAAAAAATGGATGGAGAATGCAAAAATGTGTATTGAGGATATAAAAGTGAACTAAGGTTGAAGGAGAGAAACAGCACTCCTTTACATTGATTTTTAGTTTTTCTTCAGTGACACTTCAGTGCGTCTCTGAAATGGATACATAAATAACTGAAACTTTATTAACTACATATTGGCTACAATTTGTTTCCTGGAATCTTGCTTTTCTAGATGGCAGGAGGTTTAAATAATTACACAATGTGACTTGAGAATGTTTAGTTTTGCATGGTAAAGGAAGAATTTCACATGAAATTCAAACTATTTGGGTCAAAATAACACCCTTTTTAAGGATTATTTGTGTGTGCGTGTGTATGCTGAATTCACCTCTAGCATTTTCTGTAATGTCCTCAGATATAATCAGTCTGCCCTGTCATGATATAAGGAACTTATCTCACTATATACTTCCCAGTTAAATGGCAGCATGTCTTACTGATAACAACAATACGGACTGTTTATGCATTGCACTGTGTTCTTTACCCCTTGTTTTATACACATTATTACTTTTAATCCTAAAATATATTTAGGACATAAATAATCAGAGCCTCATTTTAGAGAAGAAGAACATGAGGCACAAACTATGGTTCAGTTTTAGGCTTACAGAGAAAAAAGCTTAGCATCACTGAAATCTAAACCAATGTGTGTGTCCAAGGCCAAGAAAACTTTTCTTGAGTAATATAACTCACTTAAATCAAAACATTCAGAAAATACTGAGCAAAGTACTTAAGAAGAGTCCTTGGGTTGGTTGGTTATTCCAGTTCTTTTAAGTCTCTTTTTTTGTCAGATAAGAAGCAGTGACTGAAAGCCAAGATATTTTTAAACTTTAACACACTGATGTCATTCAATAGGAGACCCTTCTGTCTGTTTGATAATTATTGCTAAATGGTCTGTGCTTGTAAATGTCACCAGGTGTGACTTTCTGAAGGGGTACATCCATCAAATTCAAGTCTTAACTTTATTTTATTTCACTCCTTTTTTTCAAAGAATGAAAAAAAAACACATTTATTACTAATGTTAGTATATGAATTGAACCTATTCATTGTGTCATTAGAAAATTACTGGCATAACCAACCAAATTTTCCACCTCAATGGTTTCATGTCATGTCCCTAAGACATCAAGTGCCATGGAAAACAGTAAGGCAAGATGGAAAAGGAGCTGAAGGGAAGCCAGAGGGCTCACTTTAATACATTTGGGGTTTCTGGGGACTTGTGAATTACCTGAGGAGAGGTCATGTTTTTGATGTCCTGTAATATACACATACAAAACTTTCCAGTTGTTAGAAATGTATTTACAGTCACTGATCCTCACCAGCAAATCAATATCCTCTATCCAGCATCCGCTATTCAGTCTCTATGGTTACACAAAAGCAACAAGGTCAGATTTCTGTCCCCATAGGGCTTACACTTCGCTTATGGAGTTTGGATGAATAAGTTAAAAATGTTAGTCATCTTAAAACCTGAAAAAAATGATGCCACTCTTTGTGGACTCATAGAAGGCACATAACAACTGCCTGGGGAATTGTTGCTTGATTGATATCCAGCATCACATATAACGCAGATTCAGTGGGAATTCCTGGCGCACCCATTTCATGGCTCAAATAAGCATTGAGAAAGACTTTTAGAAAAGCTGAGAGTTAACGAATATATTGAGAAGCGGAATAGATGGCAATCTGAGGTACTGGGTATAAACAAACCTATGATGATAATCCCTACATTGAGCACTGACTAAAGCTGGACATTTTCCTGAGATGATTGCATCAGGTATCACAACCATATAATGAAGAAGATATTTCAAAAGTATTTTTCAGCCTTCCTGAAGAGGAAATTTACTGAGGGAGAATGAGTGAATTGCCAAAAATCACCATTGCTGTGAAATGAAATGAGGATTCTCATCATGATCATTTGCCCTTAAATTGATGAGACTTTACAAAGTTGGTATGCTGGCTGGAGGCGAATGTGGAGAAGACGATCTTGTCTCCATCAGTGGGAAGCAACTTAAAATTGGAGGTGGCTTCAAGGCAGATAATTCCTATAGTTTTAGAACAAAAGAATTGATGTGTATGAATGATACTCTAGAAAGGTTAATGTGGCCCTGACTAGCAGGATATATATAAGAAGGAATGACCAAGGGTGGAAAGACTTGGCTGAGTGTTGCTATTATCAAGGCATTGGATTGGAATAAATGACATAGTCCATGGAAGGTAGGAAATAACACTTGTGTTCATGTGAGAGATAATTCAAGATGATTTGGTCATCTGAGCAAATTGACACACTTCAAAGAATTAGTAAAGGAAGTCACTTTGTCCCCGTGGCACTGCAGTCTTGTCAGTGGTCGGAGGTCACTACTGTATGTGACTTGTAGCCTCCAAGCACACCTGAAGGTGAACAAATTAGGTTTTGATGGTTGGGGTCACTTCTCTAGAATTTACTGCCTTTTCATTGAAGTAACAAATGGGGTCTCTGAGCTGGGGATCTCCACGTTGTGGTTTCTCATCTTTGGTTAGTCCTTTCTCTTGCATCCCCTATAGATTGCCAGAGATAATTGTCACTCTCCTTCACTTTTTATTTTTTTATGTTGGAATTATTTGTTGGTGATGCTGAAATAAGCTCCTCGGAAATCTACGATGAAGGAATTAGGATATATCTTGTTTTGACACTACAAATTGTATTTTATTGTATTTATTCTCTATAATGTCACACTTTCTCTATTTGGAACTCAGAGTAAATCATGAATAGTGAAAATGCTACAAGTATATGTGTCCTTCTACATAAGAAGAATTGCCCTTAATCTTGATCTCTCTTTCTGATTTTCACTTTCTCTTTTATTAAGTTTGTGTGTAATACAAAACAGTTATTTTTTGGTTATTTTTTTTATATCCCTTTTTCACTTGATTCTAGAGAAAAGATACACACTCAGTGTGCACAATTTGGAGACTAGAACTCACTTACACAAGTGTTTTCCAAAGTCCCACATTCTCCATAGACAATGAAGAGCCCATGATACCTGGATGTTTTTGCATATGTCAGAGCAACTGTTTAACTCATCTTAGATAATTTTCATGTTAAAAGGTTGTCATCTCTTGAACTTTTTTCCTTTGTCTTTCATATCCACCCACCATCATTGCCTCAAAATCCCCTTCTCTGAAAGTACAGAGCAAAGAAAGGAAATAGCAAATACGCTGAAAGAGAATGGTTCCAGGCCCTGGAAATTGCAAAACAAGAAGAGTGACCCAAAAACATTGGTTTGGGGCTACATCTTAAGAGTCCAGTGTGCAGGGACTCATGCAGTGAGTGATTCCTGAGTAGTCTGGTCTCAGGTGTTTGCCTGGAGTGATAGGGGTGTGTAGTGACTGCAGCAGTTTGTTCCTGAGAGATGATTAACTGAGCTGGCTATTTGGTAAGTCAGAACAACCGTCAAACAGCATTCTAGAGCTGAAGAAAGCTTTCCTGTGGGCAAAGCAGTTGAGACCAATTGCTTTTGTTAAGAAACCCTTACAAACCCAAATAATGTAGCCGAATCTTATTCACACTCTATTAACCCATTAAAAAAAAAGAATCCCTGAAGTGATGGATAATTAGTACATAAGCGGCAGGATCTTGGGACCTTCCACCTTCTCAGTGGGTAGACCCAGACAGTAGACAGCAGCAGTTCATCAAGGTCAAGAACATCTATCCCACTTAGATTTCCGAAGAGGCTAAGGCTTAAAATGAGATCATCAGTGTTTTTTCTTTAGATATTTTACCACCTGCAGATGAGTAAGTGCATTTATACCAAAATAAAACAAACAAACAAATGATTTTCCTCCTGTGTTTGTTATTCTTATTTTCCTTTGGCTAAGAATGAGAGTGGTGCTGTGAGTAAACAGAGCCGCATCCTGATATGAATGCTTGCTTGCAATCCTCTGAAGAAGACCAAACATCAATTTATTTAAGTGCCTCTTAGATATTTATGAGTGGTTAGTTGGCAACTTGTCATTTCTAAACATAGTAAATTTACTCGGCACTTTCCATAGGAATAGTGTTAAAAATCATCTGACTAGAAGCCAAAGATCAGAAATCTAACTAATAAAATCATATTGCCCTCAAGAAAATCCTGAAGTTTTATTTATTGAACTTGACACCTAGTTTTTTAATCAATACTCAGCCTTACAGTGAGACTTACTTGTTATCGATAGTCAAACTCCAGGTCATTTTCCTAAAATATTATATTTTCTCCATATTATTATTATTGTTAAATATCTGAGAGAATAGACAATTCCATAGGTAAGAATAGGTAAAAAATAGAAATATATTGTGAGGAGAGAACATAAGTTTGTTGTGTTCTTTTTCCCACTTGAAATTATTTGTGGTCGTTGAGTGAATGCCTAATTTGTATTTAATTTTGGAAATGAAACATGAATGTACCTTCTATAACATAGTCTCCTTAACATAATATTTCAATGGACCTTTCTTATGAAGTAGTGATACCTGTAACAACTATCTTTGTGTATTTATTTACAGTTGTATTTATTTTACTCACAACATCCTAGGCAGATAAAGCTGAGCCATTTTACAGAAGAAAAAAACAGATTGATTTCTCTAGTTAACGCATGAAAGATTCTGATCAAAAGCCAGCGCTCCTGCCACTCAGCCACAACTCTTTTCCTAAATTTGGGGAAGGAAGAACTAACATTAGCAGATTAAATACTCTCCAATAATACGAGAGCAAGAAGAAAACCAAGTACTGTTTTTTTTCTCTAGTATTCCTTACTACAGTCACAAAATTCTAATTTGCATTTATCTTTAAGACTGAGTAAGGAACAAAATTAAACAACGTTAATTCCCAGGTAAATGGCAAAACTATGATGCCAAAATATTTCAGAACTGTAAGACACATTGGATGAAGAATTGTCTTGTCCTAATTAGAAGCAAAACAGAACCCAGTTTCATGTTCTTACACTATGAAAGGTAGAAAGCATTTCTCAAGTGTCCTATGTCATACTTTGAACAAAAGAAGTATAGCTATAGGACGTATCTACTTTCTGTTGATAGTTAATTTGAGGAGCAAAGATAATTTTGGTCAAGACTGTGTTTGTGTAAGTGTGTGACTATATTGTATGAAAGTCTTTGACTGGCCAGGCATGGTGGCTCATACCTGTAATCCTAGGACTCTGGGAGGCCAAGGCTCCCAATGAGGATTGCCTGAGCTCAAGACCAGCTGAGCAAGAGGCAAGACCCTGTCTCTACTAAAAATAGAAAAAACTAGCTGGGTGTGCTGGCACACACCTGTAGTTCCAGCTACTTGGGAGGCTGAGGTAAGAGGATCACTTAAGACCATGAGATTGAGGTTGCTATGAGCTATGATGACACCAGGGCACTGTCAAAAAAAAAAAAAAAAGAAAGAAAGAAAGAATAAGTGTAAGTGTGTAAATATGTAACACATATTATACAGTTTGGAACAGTTATAGCATTGTCCTAACTGTATAATAGTTCTGGCAGGAGCAGAACTATGGCTTGATTCCCTCAATCTGCAGCTTCACTTGCTGTGGGCAACAGAATTAGACTCAATTCAATTCCTAAGGGTTTAGTCATTGCTTCTAGGTCCACTTGTAGGATTGACAGTCATTTTTGTACTTGTACCTCAGGTAGTTTCAGAGAGTACTTGAAGAGGAGAATCTTGTTATGTATCATGAATATAACGATAATAATAATATGCTATCATAGTCCAAATCTTCACACAATAAATTGGAATCTACCAAGATAAGTTAACCTTTATCTGTTATATTTTATCCCATAACCTGGCTCCTTCTAACTTTCAGCCTTTCCTGATCCCATAGTATTCCCAGAGAAGAATTTCCTCCAACTTCCCCGTCCAGACTTCCCACACTGCCTTCAAACCAGAAAAATGAAAAAAATACTATTTCTTTCAACATACGAAAAATACTTGGTAATTCTGCATCAATTAAACTGCATTGATAATAAACTCTAGACCTTTTCAGTGACTGAAATACTCTATTTTCACATAGGATATAATGGAACACTTTTATATACAACATTACAACATATAAGCAAAAAAGCAAAAACAGCAATTATATTCTGCAGTTTCCAAAGAAAATGTTATATTCCACAAATTTTGACTGCCTCATTTGAAAATGCACAGATTAAACCATTATTCAAATATTATAGTACAGTTTGGATCTATCCTAATTAAGGTTAACTAACGAAAATGTTCATTGATGTGCCTTTAGAGTTCATCTACTCAAAACATGTGAAGAGTTTAATTACAGTTTCTAACATTTATCAAATGGTTTACTATTCCCTGACAACTGGGATTCATAGTTTATTTGCATTACTGTGTATTTATTTAGTCATGCTAAGTACTTTAAGATAAATGTTATTACTTCCTGTTCCATTCAACAAGGCAAAAATAGAGATAGCACCTCTCCCTTACAGAGATTACATATAGTCAGCTTTGAAAAGACACAAATTTTGTTAGGCTTGCATCTCAGTGTTATGTCTGATAACATAATTAAAATTATTTTAATTATTAAAATTATTGCTGTTCTTGACAGCAAGGTTATTTTAAAAAATTGCTATTTTAAATATGGCATATTAGTTTATATTTATTTTAGGAAATTTGGTTGTGTACTAAAATGTATTTTGTGGGGAGTGGAACTTGAGTCATTGGATATGTTAAACCTTCTATCATTTAATTTTCATATAACATTGTAATGTGATGATGGAGAACATAAAGAAACAAAAGTGCACTAATAGTCTAGGCCTCTTTGTAGTCATCTTATTACCACCCATAAGAAAATACTGAAATAAGAAAACTTGTAAGAAATCAATACCTTGGAGTGGAACAAAAAATCATTTATCATCAATTGTCAGAAGTGAAAAGAAGTAAAATCAACATGTGAAGTGTCTTGCTGTATGTCAAAATAGCACCAGCAGATAAATGAATGATCAAGTATATTGAACAAGCATCACATGTGTAGGTTAAGAAGAGGTTATTCATTCATAGGTTTACTTAGAACCTTAGTTTACCTTATGTTAACCTATGAATGCTACTGGCGTTTTTGAAAATACAATGAGCCTAAATTTGTCGTTGGCTAATCCTTGGTTAATCACATGCTAATCCTAAAATTGAGGATTTTTTCAAATATAAATTTTTACAGATTTATTTGTCACCCATGGTTAAAAACTTGAAAAGTTTTTGTTTTGAATCATTTTAGGAGCCAAGGCATTTATTTTATGTTATTTTTATATTCAGAAATATATATGCAAACTATTTTATAAATAGTTCATTTAAAATCATTCACAGATCATTTAGAAGAATTATCTTTCTAGAAAGTGGTTTTTCCACTGCAGACATCATTTTTCATTTGTGGTAATCCTAAACTGTTAGGCAATGAGAAAAAAAAAATGTTTCTGAGTTTTTAAGCTCAGTAGGTCAATCTGATGCCTGTGCTTATTTGGAAGAGTTGTCAACATCACACTAGTACATTTAACATATGACCAAGCTTATAAACAGAGTGTATAATATTTCAGATCTTAATTACATGTAATTCCTTTCTTTTTTCCAAATGTCATTTGTTTCTTTTTCCTGTTTTTTTTTTATAGCATTATTTTTTGGTTCTCCCTTAGAGAAGAAATTACATATCCAGATTGGTCAATATCATTTAGTGGTTATCACTAGTAAATGCTTGTTGTTAAGCATATAGATAAAGAATGACATAGCAATAAAGAAATGATTGGGAATGAGGGGAGAGTTTATATACAGACGGTACCAAAAATATGTGTACACATTTCAGGAAAAGAAAACCTATGTAAAAATGGGAATAATATATACGGATAACAAAAAAATGAATGTAAGTCACATTGAACGCCTCTTATAATTGCAGAAGTCAAAGGTGACTTCAGTATCACGAATTTAATACAGTTTTTCCTCTCTTAAAACGTGTATACATTTTCAACACCCTCTGTATACTCTAGGATCTTAATGTAATAAGCCAGGACTAGAAGCAGGAAGCATAACTAAATGTGCTATTATTTTTTTTTCTAGTAGTGGGGAATGACTATCATTTTTTAAATTTAGATGTATATGAGGTTACATTGCTTGTAAAGCATAGATGGGTCCTTCACCCAGAGGGCGTTCTGTATACCCTTACACTGTGCCCATTACGTGAGCTTCCCATTCTTCCTCTATGCCCCTCTCACTTTCCCCTCCTCTCCTCTCCCCCTCACTGGATTTTAATTTTGATTTTCTCTCATGCTTTCAGGTAGCTATTTATCTACTGGTTTCATTTTAGTATTGAGTACATTAAATACATTCTTTTCCATTCTTGTGATGCTTTACTAAGAAGAATGTTTTTTGACTCTATCCAGGTTAATGCAAAGATCTAAATGTGCTATTTTTAAAAGTAACAGTGCAGTAGAAAAACCGAGAATTGGTTTAGCAAAATATATAAATGACAATTTTAGTTGATTATAAAATATTTTCTAAATGTTCAAAACATATTATCTCACAATCTAGGGACAACAAGTGCTAATATTATTATTCTTATATATTATATATTGTATATATTATTTTATATATCATATAGCCAAAAAATGAATACACATTTTGTGAAAGGAAAATAACCTAAAATTATAATACTCAAGTTACTTTTAAGTATTACATTCAATACATATTTCTTTTGTTATCAGTATATGTTGAGTATTATAATTTTAATATAGTTTTTTCCTTTCTTAAAATGTATATACATTTTTTGGCACCCTCTATAGTTTGAACACAAATATGGTGAAAATATGTGTATGTTTTTATGAATTGATGTTATGTTCATCAATATCATCTGATATTTTATAAATCTGCATATTACATATTAATTATATATTATTTACCTTAGGTCACTTATCAGTCTAATATAGATTTCTACTCTCCTGTTTTTGTAAATAATAGAATTCTATATTTAGTTATTACCATTTCCTTTGGTAATTCTTAGAAATAGAATAACCTTGTCAGGAGAGATTGATATCTTTAAATTTTTAAGTCTTTTAATTAACACAACCAAATTGTTTGCCAGAGCAGTGGTACCAATTTAAGAAATGTCATTCAGATACCTGTTGTTTGAATGTTCTGCTTAATTGTTATTTTTCATGAATAGTTTTATGTTAAACAAGCGTGCAGGTGGTTTTGGTAGTTTGAATCTGTCTACTTATATCTATAGCGTAATAGGAACAGAGAAGATTGAAATGAATTTTGCAAAGTTATTGAGTGTGAATGATGTTAATAAAGAAAGCTGCCTATTAAGCACTGTATATATTAGATTTGTAAGGTATGGTCTCATTTATAAGAGAATGAAGTGTTAAAAAGTGATAAACTGATAATGGAAATCAACAAATACTTATATTTAAGAAGAATATGGGGATTTTGAATTTTTCAATGAAAACATTAATATCGTAAACATGTTTAATTGAAAATTTCAAATAGTAAGGGAGTGCCACTAGATTTCTCTAATGTCTTAATTACGAAAATATTTTTGGTGAGTGTCTTACACTAGCAAAATATTTTATCCTGCTGTGGACAGAAACCTTTCTTATACATATTGATGACCACCTTCCAGTTACTTGGAATGGAATTTAAGGACTTGTCTTTGTGAACCTCCATGTTGAATAGAATTATATTCTTCATTTCTGTGTGGAGGAGAAGGTAGGGATTAAGCTTAAATTTGGGAGAAAAGTAATAAATTTGGTTTGAAGAACCAAAGTAGTAAAGGTGAACTATTGAAAATATTTTAAGATAAAAAAGATTTTAAAAAATAGTAATAACGAGTGTTCATCTATTTTAAGTTTCAAGAGGGAAAAAACTTAACTGAATTTGGAATTGATTGATTAGAAGACAAAGTTTGATTGTCTTCACACAGTGACACTGCTTCTTAGTTCGTGAGCCACATCTAATTAAGGAACAATGGGGAGTCAATGCTAACTTTTCAACAGTTTGACTGTAGATGCCAGTGCTGTTCACTGCATATGATCGTATGAGTTTCACAGTAGATATGTGCTACAAATTGTGGAAAAATATACTTTTGTCTTGAGAAGAAGAAATCATTTTTTTCATCCACAATAAACATTACATAGATTTTCTGTGCTTTTCAGTGATACCATAGAGAAATCTAGAAATACACTAGGAAAAAAAAATTAGGCCTGCATGATACGTGGCCATGAAATATGTGGGAAAGTCTGATCATCATCATTAATTTAATAAATGCTGTGACCTTTGCAGATCTGAGAACTTTTCTTTAGTTATATTCATATATTAATACATTAAAAGTAATTCATCACCATTTCAAATAAAGGTCCATCATACATTATTTTAGTTCCATTCATTTTATTGCTTAGAAATAATATTGCTATGGTGGTATATTTGTTGTGAAAGGGTTTTTAAAAGCTATAATAACATAATATATTACCAGTGATTTTTAATCACTTGGAATACTTCAGGTGTATAACTTAGTTTGCGTGAGCTTAACCTGCTAATTGCTCTTTACCTGTAGAATAATAAATAATTCCCTATAAACTCAACTTGGGAAAATGTTATTATGTTTACTTAATTTTTATTAAAAACATAAAATTTTTACTTTATGATCATTCAAAATACTTTTGGAAAACCATGAAGGAATTAATAATTTGAATTTTTAAATCCTAGCATTTGAAAAAAATCTAAAAAGATACTTGAAAAACAATAATTGAGAATTCACTTTGCATAAATTATGTCAGAGTAGCAGATAGTCTTTTGTTCTAAACAATGTTTACAATATTAGTTAAAATAAGCCTTTTGATTATTCTCTGGTTATATATGGATATAGTTTTTCTAAGTATAATCCTGCTATGAGAAGCAAAGTCTCACTGTAAAGAAATGGGAATGAGATTTTAAACATAATGTTTAAATAGCTCTCTTATACTGACACTTCACACTTGGAAGTACTAAAACTAAAAGACCTGAAATTTTCCACCTCCCTTCCCAAGATACCCTCAGATTTTAAAACCTTTGTGGTTAGTACACTGAAGAAGTTAAAGTAAAACAAATTCACCTTATGTTCATGAATCAAAAAGTCCACATTCTCAGATCATTTTATTTCTAGATGAGCAATTAAAGGCTATTACAAGCAAACACAAGAGTATATCTATTAATTTAAAAGTAAGCAAATAATTTCATTTACTAGAGCTTATCAGAAGACAGAGCATAGGGTATAAGAAGAGTCAGAATTAGTATTGATACAATCAACATCTGTATTTGAATTAACATCTTAACATCACTTGCTATGGGAAAATTATGTGTAACAGCATATAAGCATTGGCTGGAAATATTGGGATGCTTAAGAAAATTCTAGAGAATATTTATTCCTTCCAGTGACCTGCAACTATGCATAATAAAAAGACTTTACAGTATAATAAGTAATTGAAGTGTATTGTGACTATGCTACACTGAAATATATTTAATTCCTCTACTACAAATTATCTCTTCATTATAAAGGGCAAGTTTATTTTAATTTTAAAATGTCATATTGGTACTTCTTGGTTGTTGATTATATTTTAAGTCTGGTGTACATTAAGCATTAGGATAATGTGATGGAGGGTCTCTGTTCTCTATTTTGGGGTCTGAGAGTTTTCAGCCCACTATGTACTGTATAATCAGAAAGAAAGGGAACTGAATCTCTAGGTGAGAATCTGATCTGGCTGTTCGATGCCTGTGCCTTAATGGGAAAATTCATAACATGAAATCTAATGAATTATTAATGGGTGGTTTTCTTGTCTTTAAAGGAGGCCAAAAAATATTTACTTCTGCATGAAACTCTTAATGTCAGAATTAAATAAGATAATAGGTGCATCTTAGCAGGGTACTGGGGAAACTTATTAAATGGAGAGTATCAATGTCTTTATATAATGATCAAGAAAATGCCATGAAGGTTATCTCTAACAGTACGATTAAAATATTTCTGATTGTAAAAAAAAAAAAAAATAAATACATCAGTCTGTTTCTCCTGAATTAATTAAAGCAAATTACGTCAGAGGAAATATGAACAGACTCAAGGCTCCTCTTGCTCAGCCGCCTCCTTCAGGTTCACCCCACGCTATTTTCAGACCGCACCTGTTAGTCACCGTTGTGAACGCTCATGGCCTCCAGATGTGTGGATCTCTGTTAACCTATCTTGTCTTTCTTCATTTGCCATACTTTTCATTTTTCAGAAATAATTATGAGTAGTTCCCCAAAACAGAAAAGGCAGGCTATGATCTTTCTAGGTATCCTGTTACCTCCTTGCCTTTCCTAGCCTGCTTGTTCAAATTTTCTTCCTATTCTTGACATTTGTGTTTAAAAGATAAACCCTCAATGAAGCTTTCAATTATTCCGTGTATTTTAGATTCTCCTCTTCCCTTGGCTGCATTTTTCTTACTTTATAACAACAATTTTACTAATATTGACTTTTAGTCAATAGTTTGGATGGGTTCCTTTGTCCCCACCAACTATATAAGCTTTCTGAGTGTGGTTTCCATGTCTGTTTCATATGTATAAGACATATCCCTGTCACAGTGTATGACTGGCTCTTCTTAGATACCCAACAAATAAGGCTAAATGAACAAACAAATGAATTCCAGAAGCAAAAGAAAAAACAATCTTTGTTTGTTCAGAGCAGAGGCTGCTGTTTCTTGCAGCAACAGCCAAGAAGCTTATGCAATTTTTAGGTCCTTTTTTTTCAGGAGTGGAGAAAGGTGATCAGATGCAAGTTATTATAAAATGAACTACTTATGATTACCACGTGTAAAATTGGAACTGATATGATCAGTGATTGACTTATTACATTCTCTGATTGTGTTTTTGGTATATGCTAAATTTAAAAAGTGAAATAATGTCAAAATTAGATATTTTCTTGAAGATTGGATGTTATATTTTCATTGCCTCAAAGAAAATAAAATTACATTGTTTTTCATGTAGAAAAAGCCAATGAATATGTATTTTTATAACCATGATGTTTTGGCTATTAGACTCAAATAATAAAGTTATTGAAATAAAAGATGTGAGTTCAAATCCTGAGGCCACCAGTTACTATTAAAATGATCTTAAGTAAGATATCATAATGGACACATAAGTGGAAGAGGGAAGAAAAGATACAAGCATCAAAACAAAGATATTTGAAAAGTATTGATTTCTAATCAGTAGCCCTGCATGCTGCTCTAAATTCCTTTTATTAATTTTTATTTGTCCTATTTCTTTTGAGCAGTGTGTTTTCATTCAACAACTATCTATTGAGCCCTGCTATATATGTTGGTCACAACAGAAGTTTTGAGATAAACTGTGTTATGGTCCATTATTTCACTTCTAAGCAACACAGTTGACAATGTCCTTTGTGATTCACCCTTGCAAATTTCAAATGGATCAACTTATTGGTACTTCTGGGAGGGCTTCATTTGTTTTTGTCTGCAAGGATTTTCCATTTCGTGGTATTTACGTATCTTGAACTTTCATAATGACCTACATTTTTATTCTTTACTGTGCTCAGAAGAAAAAATAAAGATACTATGGTATATGTGCACCATGAAATACTATTCAGCCATAAAAATGAATTACCTTTATTTGCAGCAACATCGGTAGAAATAGAGGTCATTGTGTTACATGAAATAAACTAGTAGTGAAAGACAAATATTGCATGCTTTAATTTATATGTGGGAGCTAAAGAAGAGCTAATTTCTGGGAGGCAGAGAATAAGTGATAGCTCCTAGAGGCTGATATGTCTTATAATGATAGTTATCAGAGGGTAGGAAAGGTTTATGTGATGGGAAGAGGGATGCTATGAATGAAGAGAGATCAATTAAAGGGAACAAAGTTACATTTAGATTGAAGGAATTATTTTTAGTGTTTGATACTCTAGAGTTGCTAGAGTTAACAGCAATTTATTATATATTTCAAAAAAACTTAAATCATTAAATCTGAAATGTCCAAAATCAAGTCAGAAATTTAGTTTTATTACATTTGAAACAACAACCTATACGATTCATGAAGGTTTGTGCCTAAGGGATTATTACAGATTTGCCATCTTACTGGTAGCTACGTATACCAGCAGTGAAGCCTGGAGAGCAAGTGGTGATGAGATTATGAGAGGCATCTTCATAACTTGGGGAAAATTGAATATTTACCTTGCTAAAGCCTAGAGGAAGTGGTAGTCAGGTAGTGCAAGATCTGTTGAATAGGGAGCATTTCCAAGTCCAGCCTCTGTAGTTGGAGCAGTGTTGTTTGTATGACAGTGTTATATTGCTAGATGGTTGACAGGTTTCCATTGACCAATTTTGCTATTTAATCTTCAAACATCTTCATCATTTCATTTTGTTGCTGTAGCATCCACTGTGATTTACTGACCAAGTTTTATGAAGCTGCAGTGAATAATGCCAGTCCTGGACTACCAAACAGACACCATCATCTTTTTATGATGAACATGCAGTTTGGGACTATGTTTCGGCACTTCATCTTTCCCAAACCATTGTGCTAAACACTTGAGATTATCAGAAAACATCCATTTTTCATCATACTAAACAATATGGTGTAGAAATTCTTCACCTTTATATTGTAACAGCAAAGAAAGGCAAGCCTTGAGACAATTTCTGTTCCAATGTCCATTTAATTCATCCAAAACCCATCTATCCAGCTTCTTTACCTTGTCAATTTATTTCCAATGTTCCAATACTATTGGAATAGTAATATCAAGCTTGGCTAATAATTTATTCATTGGTTCAGAAGGCTTTATTTCCACCACAGCTTTCAGCTAATCTTAATCTACCTTTGTCTCAGGTCACCACATGGTTCATTTTCAAGATGAAAATCACAGAATGGAACTTCCCAAACCAAGAACATACTGTGCATTCATCAACCACTTTCTTCCTAAACACTTCATTGATATTTCTAGCTGTATGAGCTGCTTCAGTTCCACACAAAACTTTTGGCTCACCCATGGTTTCACAAAAATTGCTCTAAAATTTTTGGAAAGACAATCACAAGCCAAAAACATGCATTTGAAAGAATGAGGGTGTACGTTCACAAGAAAAAAACAAGTGTCAAAGTAAAATGTCAGAAACACCATCTGTCAAACTTAGTACTTAAGAAAATAAGATATTGCATGCTTAATAACCTAATAGCTAGAAGAGAAGATTTGAAATGTGCTCAACAAGAAGAAATGACAAACATTTCAAGTGATGGATACCCTAAACATTCTGATCATTACACATTGTATGCTTGCATCCAAATACAACGTCTATCCCATGACTATATACAAATATTATGTATCAGTTCACAAAACAGAGGAAAACCGAATGTCAAGCGTCCAACAGCTGGAGACACACATTAAAACAAATATGACTTAGTGTAGGCAAGTCCTCTTACTATCTAGGACATATTATTAAATGACCTCATACAGGTCTTTGTTAAATCACAAACAAAATTGTAAGGATTGTATACGTTCTCTGTGTCTCTGTGTGTGTGTATGACTTTTCCATTTCCCCTACTAGTACAGTAATTATATTCTAAGACTGCACCAAAATTTGTGTTCCCAAGGATTGATCATTTCGCAGTTTGATAAATAAGCAAAACTTAGTTTACAGATGATATGAAAACTTGAAATAATTATATTAATTTATCTGAACATTCATCTATTTCTTTTCATCAACAGTGTTTTCCTAAGTTAACTCTTGTGATATTGGATGTCATTGTAATTACTTCATGTGTCAAGACTTGTTTATTTGTTTTAAAATATTAGTAAATCATTACATTGAGGTCTTCTTATACTATACATGGGTCTATTTTATTCAGTCCTTAGTTTTAGAAAGCCATTTTCAGTGGGAACCGCAATGCTAGAAATTCATATATTTCAATTATGTCCCCCTAGAGGCCATTGATTATTGGAAAAACAGTTAACTGGTTTTATAGTCAACCTTTGTCTAGACGTTCATCCCTGTAACCTATAATTCAGTCACCCTGGATTGCAGTCTATAATATGAATGCAAAATAGAAATGGTGATTCAATAGAAAACATGCTTACCCAAATCCATTATATATTCATAAAAATGTACCAGAGGGCATTTTAGTACAAACATTTTCCATTCATTTTTAACAGTCATTTTCATTTACAGAGTAGTATTGTTAAAAATGTATTCACTATGAGACTTTTCTCCTCTTCCTTTATTCTTGTTTTTCTTTTTTTTCTTCTTCTCTTTTGCCTTTTCTTTTCTCTCTCTGTCTCTCTTTCTTTATTCTTTTTTAGTTCTGATAACATCTTATTCTCATAAATGTTGATTTCACTAGTGATTCAAAGGTTGTACCTGTCTCAGTTATCTGTCTCAACTCTCACCTGCTATACAAAATGACAACATTACCTGACATAGATTTGCTTAATTCTTTTGTCCAATTTAACAAATTGAACTCTACAAATGGTTTCTCGCTATAATACCAGGGTAATGATCTTTTTCAACAAAGATAAGTAAAACAATTACCAAGCTTTTCTAATGGAGCCAAATTCCAGGCTATAGTGATAAAAAATCATCCCAGAAATTGATTATAGAAACAATATGAAATTCATTCTGAAAACTTCCCCCTCTTGTGATAATTCACCACTGTATTAGTGATAGTTTATTAAAACATGATCATTCTGCAAACCTATGGAGGCTGGGTTTAATACCAGAGTAAAAGTAAACCATGAAAAAAATAAAATGATAAAAGGAATTAGAAGATTTTTGTATATTTTAAATCTTATTATTTAGTAATCATGTTTATATTTAAACATTCCTAATGTGCTATTTTTTTTTCCTGATGAGTTCATATGTATTTCTAAGGCACTTCATGTTTATGGTCTTGAAAGATTTACAACCTGGAATATGATTAATGTTTTTAATTTGGGAACATAATATATTATTTCTATCAGTGTTTAGTTTAATAGAAGTTTTTTTTTCAATTCATAAATGCCAAGGGAAAGAGACCAGATACTGTTTCCGCTCCAAATCTTATGCGTATATCATTGTGCCTTTACTCAGCTTTTCTGCCTTGACCTTTCAAATTTAGGTCACAGATTTTTTTCAAGCCCTTTCTCACTGCTGACTCAGAGGAACACAGTGTTATTTAATATCACTGGTCTCTGTTATCTAGCACTAAAGGATCAGGTTCGGCAATTCTCCAGGATGATAACTGTTACTGTATTTGGGTCCTGCTTCTGATGAGGCTCAGAGGCCAGGAGTATAGATAGCAGACTATGTAGTCCAGTATAACCTTACTATTGACTAGTCACAGATCCTTGAACAAGATACCACTTTCTGGCTTTCACACAATTCTAATATTCTGTGTACAATTGCTATGAGAGAAGAATGAGCAATGTCTTATAAGTACATTGGGATTCCATTCTAAAGAAAGCATCTGGAGTTAGGTAAAGACTTTAGGAAAAATATAAAATATGGCTGATACTGAATTTTGAGTAGACTGTATTCGTTTTATTTACAAATAGTTATAGATCACCTACTATGTGTCAACATTGTAACACAAATGAGGAAATACAACAAACATCCATGCCCCAAGGCATGAGTCTTAATTTTTCAGAGTCCAGGGAACACTGCGTCACCCCAGAAATCATAATACATTATTTTAAATGCTATAAGGAAAGTAAGTACTGTTAGTGGAAACTAGAAGAAAAGAATGGTTTATTGTGACTGGGACCATCACAGAAAGCTTCAAGAAGAAAGTGACACAAATCACCTTTTAGAGTTGGAGTAGTAGTTTTACAAGTAAAGGAGGGATAGTTTGGCAGAAAGGGAATGCCTGTGCGCAAAGACTGCTGGGTACTTTGATGTGGCTGAAAGATAAGTTGAAGCACATTTTGAAGTCTCGCTGTATTATGATGACTTTGGATTTTATCCTAAAGCCTCCTGGGGAATCACTAGAAGTTTAAGTAGTGTAGAACACAGACGGGATTTTTTTTTTTTAAAGCATTTTCTAATAGGAGAGCAGAGGTGGGTGTGTAGTGTTCTGGCAATGGAAAACAGAGCTGACTGATTGGCTAGAAAATTTGTCAGTTTTTGATGGACCTATTCTCTGCAGATTGATTTTAACATGCTGTAGTGTAGCTACCTTGTGCTATTGACTTTTGGCCCCTGAATAATGCTTGCTGCACAAAGACACAGATTGTGCGATGGTTGGTGGAAGGGAGAAGGAAAGAAAGGAAAAAAGGAAAAAAGCCATTAGTCAGTGAGGAAGTGGCAAAGTGGGTGATGATGAGGACTGGCAGGACAGATCTGCCACAGGATGGCCAGAAAGGCAGCTTGGCAACGGACTGGCAACATAATTTAGCAAACAGATTTTATTTCTGTACATATGGCCAATGAGTATTTTTTGCCTTTTTCCTAATATGCACAGGCAAATGTGAAGTTTATGATGAGTCCAATACCCTAAGCTGGTTTTGTGTAGCAGATCTGCAGAGGGCATTCTTCCCACGGCCTTGCCCTGCTCACTTCCAAGGGGCCTGACAACACTGTAGTGAACTGGGGCAGAAAAGTTTCCGAAGGAACCAGAAGCATATGTGGACCTTACCTTCTGAATTATAATTTATGAAGCAATGCCCAGGGGAGTTTTTCTCTGAGGAGAAGAGAAATATTTACCTGCTTGGAGGTGATTAGACATAAATTATCTATTTGTATGTGGAAAAAATATTCTGTGAATATTTGTTATTCAGGCCATGTGCCTGCCCAGCAGAAAGAATAATAGAGAAACTCAGACTTCCCAAGATCTCAACAACTTACGTGTACCAACAATTGGGGTTACATTAACTGAACAAATCCAAGTGTGCTTGTTCATACTGCTGCCATTTCCCTGGCATCTCTTAGGGCTACTTCTGTGAATTTCTAGAAATAATTTGTACATACTACATGTCAATTAGTAAGTATTTATTAGAAAATAAATTTATTAAAGGACTCTTTTTCCAAATCTAATTCACTGAATGATTAATTTATTCATTTTGCCAAATTTACCAATTTATTATTAGCAATTTTATCTAAATATTATATACTGCTGTGTGTCACACATCTTAGATCAATTTGCCAACAATTGGGGTTACATTAACTGAACAAATTCACATGTGCTGGTTCATACTGCTACCATTTCCCTGGCATTCAACTCATTTTATCCTCCTAATATATTTGTTTTTTAAGACAGAGTGTCACTTTGTCACTCTTAATAGAGTGCTGTGGCGTTATAGCTCACAGAAACTTCAAACTCTTGGACTCAAGCGATTCTCTTGCCTCAGCCTCTGAAAAGCCAGGACAATCGGCACCCGCCACAACACTCAGGTATTTTTAGAGGCAGGGACTCACTCTTGCTCAGGCTGGTCTTGAACCCATGAGCTCAGGAAATCTGCCCACCTTAGTTTCCCGGAGTGCTAGGATTAGGCGTGAGCCATTGTGCCTAGCCCCCACTCCTAATACTATTTTTATTACCATTTTACACGTAAGCCAATATAGATACAAAGATTTTAAAGTTAGCAGGTCCAAGCTACTCAGCTATACCATAATGGGTTTTAAAATCTGTAAAGGAATTTTTGATAAATAAAAAGAAATTAAAAACAAAGTAAAAATAAAAATCAATACTGCACATGGAAATTGTTTAGTTTATACTCATTTCTGTTTTTCGACTGTCTTTGTCAGTTTGGGTTGCTATAAAAAATGAGCAAAAGCTAGGTGGCTTAAAGAACATACATTTATTTCTCATAGTGTTAGAGGCGGAGAAGTCCAAGTTCAAGGTGCTGGTGAGGGCGTGAGTACATGTTTTATAAATAGCCATCTTTTTATTGTGTCCCCACAGTTTAGAGCTCAGAGAGATCATGTCCTCTCTGCCTCTTCCTGTGAGTGTGCTGACCCTATGGGACCCCTCCTCCTACCATCACATCAGGGGTCAGAAGGTCAACATCTGAATTTAGAGGAGGATGGAAATGTCTAGTCTATAACATCCACATTTTAGAATTTTTGAAGATTTTTCAGCTAATTTTTGAAGAAACACATTAATATTTGAAAAGTATTTTCCCCAGTAATAAAAATAGGATATTTTTATTAATTGGAGTGGTCATATAATTTATTCTCCAAATTAGAGCATGTTTAAGAATGAAAGGGGGGCACTCTTAATAATTGTCCAAAGACCATGAGTGTAAACTCAGATTCTACCAGGCAAAGTGGAATATGTGGGACCCACATGATTAACACTGTCTAGAGCAGTGGTTCTCAACCTTCCTAATGCCGTGACCCTTTAATACAGTTCCTCATGTCATGGTGACCCCTCCAACCATAAAATTATTTCTGTTGCTATTTCGTAACTGTAATTTGCTATTGTCATGAATCATAATATAAATAGCTGATGTGCAGGATGTATTTTCATTGGTCACGACCCACAGGTTGAGAAATGCTGGTCTAGACTATTTGGTTAATGCTCTTACATATTAACGTGATAGCTTTTAAAAGTGTAAACCCACCAAACTTATGAATTTGATTATTGTTTCTTTGGAAAACTGAAACTTTGGTGAAACTGTTTTCAGATAGTTGACTATTTTCTCATCGTAGGGCTCAGGTCTAGTTCCTATTGCCTAGCTGGGAACTTTCCTCAGGGGGTTTCTTTAAAGGACACCTGGCCAGTGTAAACTCTGCTGCTTTGTCCCTTTCCTCCAATTCCAGCCTCCTCATAAACTGAAATTGCCAGGTACTTGGAGTTGACACTAGGCTGTGCAGAGAGGGCACTGTAACACTCTTCATAAAAAGCCACATGAACAAAGAGCAGGCCCTAAAAACTGAGAAAGTATAAGAAGCATAATATTGAAAGTAAACACTTGATTAAATTTATCTATTCCCTTCTTCCTCTTCAATAAATAACAAGAATCTCAAACAGCCAAAGCTTTTAAAGTAATAATGCAAATAAATTTTTCCTGCAAATGTACCAGTAGACACTAAGTTTTAGGTGGATAAATTGAATGTTGTCCTGGTTTGTGTGACTTTGTAGCATTTTCACAATGATCATACTGACTCCTGGCTTTAGTATTAAAGGAAATGTTTTCATTTAAAATGACCTCTCATGGAAGTGAATTCAATTCACACACAAAACAGATTTTTCAGCCCAGAATTTCAACAATAAATTTTTTTGGGGGGGAAATGTTTTCTTTTAGTGGACAAAAGATAGGCATATTTTATAATTGCTGCAAGAAAATCTAAGTAATCATCAGAAATAGAAACATATAATTAATTAAACTTAGCCTATCTTTACATATAAACTGTATTTTTCAAACTCATTTGAGGATAATTTTTTGTAGGTTCCTTATCTAATGGCACAACTTAAATCTATTTCATTTTGAACTTGAAGGAATAATTAGTGTATAAAATCTGTAAAGATTTTGGATAAAGTCTAAAGTAAAATCATTGCTGCTTACTGATACTCTAAGAATTTAAAACTTACTGTTTAATCAAAGTACTTTTCCATATTGCCAACTGTAAATGGTAATCTAAAATATGTGAGGCAGAATGGAATGGTAATATTTCACTGTTACAGCACACTCCATCCTGCTTTTATGTGTGTTCCCAAGATGTGCATATATGAATTCTTTCTTAGGAGCAGGCTCTGAATATTTCCTGAGAAAAGCAGAGAATTGAGTTTAACACAGGTTTTCACGTGCCATAATTATAACCCTTTCTTGCCAATTAGAAACCAATATAGTGGCTTCTATCTCTTTGAAATATAATTAATTAACTATTTCCAGATGAAGTTTATGTATGAATATTATTTGTTTTATTCTGTTGTAAGAAGGAAATCATGTTATTTTAAAATCTAGAATAGCATTTATTACCTTGACCTTTTCATTATTCACAGATTCCTGTTTCTGGTAATTCCTATTGTGGTTTCTGCTACAGACATTTGTCTATGTTCAAAAAAAATGGTTTGGTCAATTTCATTTTCATTTAGAGGGTTATTTTCTGAGAATTAGAATGTGTTTTCTTCATAGGAAATAAAAAAATGCCAAAAAATCATAATTCAAAATTTTAACGGATGGATGAGATTAGCCCTACTAAAATAAAGCTAAGTTGCTATAACAATCTAAAATACTCAAATAGCAACATTTTTAAAAAATAATTTTATTAAATCATAATTGTGTACATTGGTGCAATCATAGGGCAGAATGTGCTTCATATACAATCAGAAATATTTTGATCGTACTGTTAGAAATAGCCTTCATGGCATTTTCTTGATCACTATA
>CAUYON010023396.1:0-14832 GCA_963573935.1 Arctocebus calabarensis
TAAAATATGCTATAAGTTTTTCAAAATCTCAAAGTATGCAGTTAATTTCTTTATAGAGTTATTGTGGTCTAATGTTTACTCTCTATGTACCTGTGATATGCAAAATACAGAGACCCTTGACCTCCAAGAGTTTACATTTTCATGGTGCTGTTGGTGCAAGCAAATTGCTTCTAGTTTAAGAACATTGCTTGGCTATTAATTATACCATATTTGGAAGGATCCCTTGGTGAACAATTTTAAAAAGCAGAGGGCTATGCTAAATTTCAGGGCATCGATGCTTGAGTTTACATTGTATTAGCTCTGCTCTTTATCATCTTCCCCCAGGGAACTGTGTAGGTAATGCTTATTAATGTGAATCAGAAAAGAAACCATTCTGTCTAAGAGCATCTTTATCTGCCTATGCTCTTCTATGATACAGCTGTCAATAAATGGTCAAAAATTAACTGTACTATAAGACTGTACATCTCTCAGTTCTCTTTCTTTTCCCAGAGCTTTTACATTATTCTCAAAAGGGCAGGATTTCCAAATAAGCCTTTTAAAATTGATTAGGGGTCCTAATTTAAACATTTTTGTTTATGGCTTGTTTTGAAGCAGGATTGTGATAGATAGGGAACATCTGCCTGCATTTTAAGCAACTCAAACATTCAGTTGAAACTTTGCATGTATCCTTGTTCTTTCCCATACTCCTTTGAATCAAGGGTTTTACTTGGCATGTTTGTTAAACTAAAACTGGATCTGGTTGAAAGTGCAAGCAATAGTGGCAGGCCCATAACTCTGATTTTAGATTAGTACTCTAAAAAATGCATGACTGAATATTTCTAGTGTTGTAGTTAACTAGTAATTTTATATATGCACTTAAAATAATGAAGCAATAGAGACTTAAACCAATAGCTTGAAATTATTTGGATTATTAGTTTTCTTTTTTAAATTAAAGATTATCTTACTTCCACTGAAAATGGGAAGTAGAAGATAAACAGGGGCAACCATAAGACATTCAAACTGTCAGGAATAGGGCATAACAGTGCTCACCTTGTAACCTCTTGCCTGGTTCCATTAATCCCTAAGCATGTTTTAAAACAAAAGGCACAAACTAAGCATGTTAAATAAGTAAGCTGCTATGGCTATATCAGAAAGGTGCAGAGTTTCAGAAAGAACAGGAACCTAAAGAATGCCAATATAGAGCATATAAAATAGGTATAGTGTTTATGTTACAATTTATGTAGACCAAGTTTAGAGTCACTTAAAACTATCTTGGAATTGAATATTTAGTATGCATGTATTTAAGATGTTTTAGGATTTTCAGGTAACTGTTGTGGTACTGACCAGCCATCAAACATCCCTGCAACAAGGGAGACACTAGAAATATTGATAACCTCTGTGTTTTGGTTTGCTATCATAAGAAAACTTTTATACTTGATTGTTTAGTACAATTTCTTGCCTAAAGCATTTTTTTTTAGTAATGGGGACTCACTGTGTTGCCCAGGCTAGAATACAGTGACAACAACATTTGCTCACTGAAGCCTTGAACTCTTGGGCTCAAGCAATCCTCCTGCTTCAGCCTTTGAGTAACTGAGACTACAAGTGAATACCACCATGCCAGGCTCATTTTTTAATTTTTTTTGTAAATAATGGGGTCTTGCTACATTTCCCAGGATGGTCTCAAATTCCTGGCCTCCCAAAGTGTTCAGACTATAGGCATGAGCCACCACACCTGGCCCCCAAAGGCTTTTGATACTAGTTAAACAGTTTTTGTCTCTTTTTTTTTTGCAGTTTTTGGCCCGGGCTGCCTTTGAATCCGCCACCTCTGGCATATGGGGCCAGCGCCCTACTCCCTTGAGCCACAGGCATTGCTTGGTTTTTTCTCGTTACAAACCAAAAAAATCCTTTATTTATTGGTGAAAACATATTGCTGTACTAGCTTAAAATTTCCCTTGAGAAGATTTCTGACTTTGGAATAACTTTTATAAGTACAGATGATTATTGCAAATAATGTACAAATGGGATTTGTGATGTTTGAAAGAAGCCTAAATAAGAGAATTCCTGACTAGATGATTTTCACTACGTTCCAGGTTTCATATTCTATGAGAGTAATGTTTCAATATTATTTTAACTTAATATTCTTTACTGTGGGACGTCACTATAAATATTTTGATAGTGAATTAAGTGGAATGGTTAAGTTTCCAGTGGTTCATACTTAAAATCAGACTTCTTGTCATTGCGTGATGTTTGTTTTCCACACAAACAGAGGAAGTAGTTATCCCATACCTAAATTTTCTCTTTGCCACTCATTTAGCATGTCTCCCAACCAATAAAGCTAGATAGAGTCTCTCTAAATTCTCTGATTTACATGTTAAAATAGTTAATATTGGAAAACCAAGCATCACAGATGTCTCCAGGAACTCACACTTGTAAACAAAGTCAGAATAGGTATCTCAGGGTTACAGACAGTTTTTGAGTTTGTTTTGTCTCCTTTGGTGATGATATGTCATGCTATAAATTAAAATGTATTTTTCTCCTAGATATAAGGAAAATGTTCTGGCAAAACATTATTATCAATTTGTAAATAACAGTAATAGTTCTGGTGATTAACTTCAAATCACCCATTTCTTATAGTTAAAAAAATTATTAGAGTGTCCTTTACATTATAGTTTATTTACTGTCCTGTATAATGTCCACATTATAGCTTACTCTTCTGTAAGGAGTTGCTAACTGTTTAACTTAATCTTTACATTGCATCATTAGTATATATCATAATGATAAAAGAATTGTATGGAATGTTTGAAGTATTACAAAAGGCAGGTTGCTTTTTACTCTATGCATCTTTGAGATTTTGAAGAAGAAATTTTATTCTTAAGATGTAAAAAGGAACTGTTATGAGGGTCAGAAACTCTGCACCTGTGTATATATATATTTTTTAGCAATAAAGCAGCATGGGCTGAGAATGCACTGAAATTTCATTGTGTGTTATTTATTACTTGAAATGAGTAATTTTTCAAATAATGCAAAAAATTATGGGAGAAGGAACCTTTCCATAGACCTGTGCTGACGTAGGCTCCAAACATCAAAGAACAGAGATCAAGAACCAGGTTTGATACCTAATTGTGGCAGTTTCAGGTGTATGTTATCCTGTGGAAGAGGCAGCCATCTGAAAAAAAAGGCCATCCCATTTCAACTTACCTCATTTTGCCATATTACCTTTTGGGCCAACCTTATGCAAGGTCTATAAATAAATATTTAATTTCTGGTAATAGTACTGTCATGACACAACTATTGTAAGGAATCCTTCCCACCAGCAAAATGATATAAAGCATTTAAGGTGATCCTATCTAGTATGCAAATGTTGCTTGAGTTATCTAAAGAGGTTTCAACTAGAAAATGCTTCTCTTGATTCAGGAGAAAGAAAAGAAATTTTTTGTTTTTTTGAGACGGACTCTCATTATGTTGCCCTAGTTATAGTACCCTGGTGTCACAGCTCATAGCAGCCTCAAATCTTGGGCTTAAGAGATTCCCTTGCCTCAGCCTCCTGAGTAGCTGGGAGTACAGGTGCCTGCCACAATGCCTGGCTATTTTTCTGTTGCAGTTGTCATTATTGCTTAGCTGGCTTGGGCTGTGTTCGAACCTGCCAGCCTCAGAGTATGTGGCCGACTCCATAACCACCGTGCTATGGGTGCTGAGCTGAAAAAACGTTTTTCAAGTAAGAAAGTAAATGTTACAAGGCTGGGCACAGTAGCCTATAATCACAGCACTCTGGGAGGCTGAGGCGGGTAGATTGCCTGAGCTCACAGGTTCGAGACCAGCCTGAGGCCAGAGTGAAACCATGTCTAAAAATACCCAGGCGTTGTGGTGGGCTCCTATAGTCCCACCTACCCAGAGGCTGAGACAAGAGGATCTCTTGAGCCCAAGAGTTTGAGGTTGCTGTGAGCTGTGATGCCACAGCTCTCTACTGAAGGCAACAAGAGTGAGACTCTGTCTCAAAAAAAAAAAAAGAAAGAGAAAGGTGTTAACAGACTTCCTGGGGACTGGGTATTGTCAAATGGGGATGAACAAAGAAGCTTATGTGGTTTTCTCATGTGCTTACCAATGTTATGTTCTTTGATTTATAAAACTATTCATTTAATAAATATTTACTAATATACTTTACATCCCAGTTAATGTGTTAGATGTTGGGGTTACAAAAATGAAGAAGCATTCTGATATTAATTAAGAAGCTCAAAAGTTTACAATTTCAATATGAAATATAATGTTATAGCCACATGGAATTTTTTTTTTTTTGAGACAGAGCCTCAAACTGTCACCCTGGATAGAGTGCTGTAGCATCATAGCTCACAGCAACCTCCAATTCCTGGGCTCAAGCAAGTCTCTTGCCTCCGCCTCCCAAGTAGCTGGGACTACAGGCGCCTGCCACAACACCTGGCCATTTTTTGGTTGCAGCCGTCATTGTTGTTTGGCAGGCCCGGGCTGGATTCAACACCGCCAGCTCAGGTGTACGTGGCTGGCACCCTAGCCTGTTGAGCCACAGGCGCCTAGCCAGCCACATGGAATTTTGAAATGCTTTTTTCAACATGTATAAAATTGCCTTTATGTCATACCTTTGTATCCATACACATGAAGGTTAAGAGCTAGTACTGAGCATTTCCTATGTGCTAATAAGCACAGTTCTAATGTATTCATTAACTCATTCTAACTGTAACTGTTTGCTGTTTTTATACCTATTTTTACATAGAAAGAAATAAAAATAGAGTTAATTGTTAAAGTTTATGACTAATAAGTACCTAAGCAACAGTTTGAATCCAAAATGTTCCAGAACCTGCTCTCTTAACAGCATGACATATAGTGCTTCCCAAAAAATGGAACGGGAAGAAATGTACTTTAACTCTTTATGTCTCACATGTATATGTGAATTTTCTCTAAAATAAGCATTCAACATGAAAAGAAAAAGTCAATTTAAAGCTAGCCAGATGGATTTGATGTCAGGTTCAAGCATTTCATTTTCTATTCTTTTTTTTTTTTTGAGACAGTCTCATTCTGTCGCCCTGGGTAGAGTACCATGGCGTCATAGCTCACAGCAACTTCAAATTTTGGGGCTCAACTGATCCTATTGCCTCAACCTCCTGAGTAGATGGGACTAGGCACCCATCACAACGCCTGACTACTTTTTTTCTACTTTTAGTAGAGATAGGGTCTCACTCTTGGTCTTGCTCAGGATAGTCTGAAACTCCTGCTCAAGCAGTCCACCAGTCTTACCCTCCCAGAATGCTAGGATTACAGGTGTGAGCCTCCACGCCCAGCCTATTCTACATCTTAACCAAAATGGCAAACCTAGAACAGTTTTGTTTTTTTTTTTTTGAGACAGAGTCTCACTATGTTGCCCTTGGTAGAGTGATGTGTCATCACAGCTCATAGCAGCCTTTAAACACTTGGGCTTAAGCAGTTCTCTTGCCTCAGCCTCCCAAGTAGCTGGGACTACAGGCACCCATCAGAATGCCTGGCTATTTTTTTTTTTTTTTTGTAGTTGTTGTTTAGCCAGCCTGGGCTAGGTTCGAACCTGCCAGACCCAGTTTATGTAGCCAGTGCCCTAACCACTGAGCTATAGGCGCCAAGCCTAGAACAGATTTTTAATTTAAATAAAGTAAGGAAATATGTTGAGGTAGACATACCCATAGGAGACTATTCAATACGGTATTGATAGGTCCCATTCTTTAAAAATTTTCCCGGTGCCAAAGAGCTACATTCAGAAAAATCAGAGAGGCTCGGTGTGTGGCTCAACAGGCTAAGGCGCCAGCCACGTACATTTGAGCTGGCGGGTTCGAATCCAGGCTGGACCCGCCAAACAACAACGACGGCTGCAACCAAAAAATGGTCCAGTGCCTGTAGTCCCAGCTACTTGGGAGGCGGAGGCAGGAGACTCGCTTGAACCCAGGAATTGGAGGTTGCTGTGAGCTGTGATTCCATAGCACTCTATCCAGGGTGACAGCTTGAGGCTCTGTGTCAAAAAAAAAAAAAAAAGAAAAATCAGAGAAAACAGTATTTCAGTGAATGTTTTATATTTTATCATTCCTTTCATTAACTGAGCCCTTAAGCTCAGTTTACAATAGAAGAGATAAATTATACATTATCCAGTCAGTTTACTATTACCTACAGAGTATTATGTATCTCCATTTTACATAAATAGAAACATTTTTCACTATTCATAACAATTGCTCCATAGAGGATTATGAGTAGTGAACATCAGACCCATCTCTATTTTCAGACAAACCAAGCAACTTTAGATAAGAAAACCCACAGGACATTGTATGCTAATTCCTAAATTTGTACTAAAGATGTGTGCAGAGATAAGTATTATAAAATTGATAAGAACCTAAATTAAGTTCTTAAGGCAAATAGCTATGAAACCTGGACAGAAGACTGTTTCCATTCTAATCTAAAAACAACTTCACAAAGCAAATGGAATAAATCAGTCTAGCAGTAAACATAATTAACTATACCCCCGCTCAATCTTTAAGCCAATTGTTTTCAAGAAAAGATGAAATAGCACCTGTTATTGAAGACAGCAATGACGCCTGAAGCTGATACTTGAGCCTTCGTTCTGGATCAGTTTTCTGGCTTAGACTGATTAAGAGTCACTTCCTCCAGAATCTTCATTAGCGAATTTAAGCGAGTATGTGTTACCATTATCTTCTCTTTCAGCTAGGAAGAGAGATAATAGATAACACAACATCTTAAGCTTAACTTCCATTATGTAGTTGTAAATCAACTTCAAATTTAAGCTAGTTTATGTCTAGTGATTGGGAGCTGGTTCTGTTTCTGAAAGAACTTCATACAACTTAGCAAACAGATCTTCAAGGTTTCAGTGCTGAGCATCACTGCTTCTGTGACACAATGGGGTTGGAGGGCACTGTGGAGCTGGAAGGATCAATTAGTCTTCCCCTCTTTACTGTGACAAAAATTTAGCGTTTTTTTCTTTTTTTTTTTGAGACAGAGTTGCAAGCTATTACCCTGGGTAGAGTGCTGTGACATCACAGCTCACAGAAACCTCAAATTCTTGGGTTTAAGCAATTCTCTTGCCACAGCTTCCCAACTGGGACTACTGGTGCCCATCCCAACGCCTGGATATTTTTTTTGTTGCAGTTGTCATTGTTGTTTTAGCTGGCCCGGGATGAACCTGCCAGCCTCGGTGTATGTGGCCGGTGTCCTACCTACTGAGATATAGGCGCTGCCAGAATTTAGCTTTACTTTGAAGCTTTTGTTAGTAGTAACACGTAAATGCCTTTCTGACTTTTTTTTTTTTGGTAGAGACAAAGTCTCACTTTATCACCCTCAGTAGAGTGCGGTGGCGTCACACAGCTCATAGCAACGTCCAACTCCTGGGCTTAGGTGATTCTCTTGCCTCAGCCTCCCGAGTAGTTGGGACTACAGACACCCGCCAAAAGGCCCGGCTACTTTTCTGGAGTTTTTTTGCAGTTCTGCCGAGGCCGAGTTTGAGCCCCCTACCTTCAGTATATGGGGCAGGCGCCCTACTCAATGAGCCATAGGCGCTGCCCTGACTTTCTGACTTTAGTCTGCAAAAGGTCTTCAAAAATAGCTCTGGTTTTTAGGTTTGGAACAAATATTTGTTGTAATTAGGTAATTTTCAAGAGTTTTTTCACCTTACAATAGTTGTATTTAGAACCTATTTGGTGGTGTTACTCAGCAGAACAGGGGCGTGGTTTCTTGTCATCTCAACTTTTCCCTCTCAGAGTGGAATTTTCACCTATAATCAAGCTGGGGCAGGTATGACTAGTTCCCAATATTCTTGGCCTACTGTGCCTGCAGAAGAACCAATACACTACAAATGGCCACTCTTGCTGGTACAGAACTTTGGAAACACAGAATAGGGCAATGAGATGCTGGTGATAACTCCTCCAGGAGAGATACCATATGCCTTGACTGGGAGCTAAGGGGAAAAGGATTCCTGTGTTCTTGGTTGCATCTGCCTACTCGGAGCCTCTCTTCCATGTGCAGAGAGAGGGTCCACGCCCTCAGGACGGAGAGCAGGTTATGGCTCCAATGCCACAAGCTCTATTCTGAAAAAGATTTAATATACATTCATAGGAATGATAAACCATAACTATAGTCCAGAAAGAAGAAGGGAAGAGGAGGGGGGTATTTGGGGGAGGGCCTCACCTAATGTGCATAATGCAATGGTACATTTCAAAACTATTAAGTATAAATGTCTTACCACAAACAAATAAGGAGATGGTTCTGTTAATGAGTTAGATGTAAGCATTCCACATTGTATATCAAATCAGTACATTGTACCCCATAAATGCATTAATGTACATAGTTATGATTTAATAAAGAATAAAAAAACAAAAAAAGAAAAGAGTATAACTGTCTTACCACAACAAATAAGCAAGGTGATGGATATGTTAACATTAGTTCGATATAAGCGTTTCACATTATATATCAAATCAGTATAGTGAACCTCAAACGCATCAATGTACAGTTATGATTTAATAAAAAGATTTAAGATCTTTAAAAAAAAGATTTAATAGATTTTCTTGAATATTTCTCTATTTGATGTATACCTTGAGGAAAATTTCCACAAATTAAAGATGGTTGTTTTAAATTTTCTTTAAAAATTTAAATAAAAGAACGTCCACATAGCTCCTCAAGATGCTATCCCAAACTCATTTCCCATGTGAATTATTTTTAAGCACAATATTTACTGACCTCCTTGTGAACTCATTTGCATAGAGCAAGGAATGCTAAACTATGGAACACAGACCAGCCTACTACACTTTTTAGTAAATTTTTTTTTTTTTTTTAAGACAGAGCCTCAAGCCATCACCCTGGATAGAGTCCTGTGACATCACAGCTCACAGCAACCTCCAATTCCTGGGCTCAAGCGAGTCTCTTGCCTCCACCTCCCAAGTAGCTGGGACCACAGGCGCCTGCCACAACACCTGGCCATTTTTTTTTTTTTTGGTTGCAGCCGTCACCGTTGCCTGGCAGGCCCGGGCTGGATTCGAACCCACCAGTTCAGGTGTACGTGGCTGGCGCCCCAGCCCGCCAAGCCTCATTTTAGTAAATTTTTGTTGTACTGTAGCCATGCCCATTTGTTTATGTATCGTCTATGGCTGCTTTTGTACTGTAAGGACAGAGAAGGGTAGCTGAGACTACATGGTGACACAGATTAAAATATTTATTTCTGGTCCTTATAAGGAAAAGTTTGCCAACCCCTGGCTTAGAATGTTGCCTCCTGGGTGGCACCTGTGGCTCAGTGAGTAGGGCACCGGCCCCATATACCTAGAGTGGCCAGTTCGAACCCAGCCCTGGCCAAAACTGCAAGAACAAAAAAAAACAGCCAAGCGTTGTGGCGGGCACCTGTAGTCACAGCGACTCGGGAGGCTGAGGCTAGAGAATCACCTAAGCCCAACAGCTGGAGGTTGCTGTGACCTATGACACCACAGCACTCTATCGAGGGCGACACAATAAGACTCTCACAAAAAAACAAAATAAAACAATGTTGTCTCCTGAGCTTAGCTAGCTTTGCAAAAAACAAAAACCAAACAAAAAAATCACCATTTTGTCCTTAATGTTATTCCTAGTATTAAACCTTGAAAAATAAATGCCATTGGGGCTCGGCGCTCATAGCACAATGGTTACACTGCCGGCCACATACACCCAGGCTAGTGGGTTTGAACCCAGACCAAGTCAGCTAAACGATGACAACTGCAACAACCAAAAAAAATAGCTGGGCATTGTAGAGGGCAAGAATACAAGAATGTGGTAGATGAACAGCTTTGCTCTTCCTGATACAGACCTTAAAATATGGCTTTAGTATTTTGCTTTGTCAAAAAGGTCAAACCAAAACTAAAGGATTAGTGTGAAGGTCACTACAAAAGTGTTAAGATGGACTGTGTTATGGTCAATTATTGTCACTTTCTTTTTTTCTTTTTGCCCAGGCCTGGGTCTGAACTTGCCACTGCAGGTATATGGGGCCGGCGTCCTACTCCTTCAGCCACAGCCACTGCCCTCAATTGTTGTCACTTTCAAGAAATAAAGTTGACAGTGGCCTCCTTTCTAATTCATCCATGCAGGTTTCAACTTGCTCTGCTTCTCAGTGATGCTGGAAGGGCGGCCTTCATTTCCATCCGTGTAGCACTCAGTGTCATCTATGGCGCTGAGACCAAATGATTTTCTATGATTTTTGTTGTAACACAGCCATGCCCATTTGTTTCCTCCAAATGATTTTCTATGATTATTTTGGGGGGGGTGGGGGGGCGGGCGGGGACAGATTCTCACTCTGTTGCCCAGGCCAGGCTAGAGTGCTGTAGTGTCAGCCTAGCTCACAGCAACATCAAACTTCTGGGTCTAAGGAATCCTGCCTCAGTCTTCAGAGTAACTGAGACTACAGACACCTGGCCACAACACCCAGAGTCGCTAAATTTTTTTGTTTTTTTTAAGATAGTCTCACTATGTCACCCTCGGTAAAGTGCCGTGGCGTCACAGCTCACAGCAACCTCCAACTCCTGAGCTTAAGCAATTTTCTTGCCTCAGCCTCCCAAGTAGCTGGGACCATAGGTGCCCACCACAACACCTGGCTATTTTTGTTGTTGTTGTTGTTTAGCTGGCCCGGGCCGGGTTTGAACCGGCTACCCTTGGTGCATGTGGCCAGCACCATAACCACTGTGCTACTGGCGCCGAGGCTTTCTAAATTTTTTTTCTGGGTATAGTGCCATGGCATAATAACTCACAGCAATCTCCAACTCTTGGGCTCAAGCGATTCTCTTACCTCAGTTTTTCTATTTCTATTAGAGATGGGGGTCTGGCTTTCACTCAGGCTGGTCTCAAACTCCTGAGCTCAAGCAATCCACCTGCCTCAGCCTTCCAGAGTGAGCCACTGTGACGGGTCCCTTTTTCCTTTTCTTTTTTGAGACAGAATCTCAAGCTGTCACCCTGGGTAGAGGGCCGTGGTGTCACAGCTCACAGCAACCTCAAAGTCTTGAGCTTAAGTGATTCTCTTACTTCAGCCTCCCAAGTACTTGGACTATAGGTGCCCACCACAAAGTCTGGCTACATTTTTTGTTGTTGTTGCAGTTGTCATTGTTATTTAGCAGTATTTAAACCTGCCACCTCCAGTGTATGTGGCCAGCACCCTGCCAACTGAGCTACAGGTGGCCCCCCCTTCTTCTGTTTTTAATAGAGATGAGTTCTCACTCTTGCTGGTCTTGAACTTTTGAGTTCAAGTGATCCTCCTACCTCAGCCTCCCAAAGTGCTAGTATTATAGGCATGAGCCCCTATACCTATAAGTTTTTTTCTCTTTTTAAAAATATTTCAGATTAATATGAGGGTATAAACCATTAGGTCACAATGTCTGCATTTGTTGGGTAGGGTCCCTGCTGTAATTGTGCCCCTCACCTAAAAGCTGTGCCATATACTCTTACATTGTGCCCATTAGATAAGAACCTCCCCACCCCCATTTTCTACAATTTTAAAAGTGGGTTAAAGGTGTACTCCAAACCTTAAACATTTGCAATGGACTTTGGGGGACCTTTCTCCTATCTGCCACAATTTTTCAGTAGCTTCAAGAATTCAAAAGAGATGAAATTTTACTAAGAGATGAGGAGGAGTGGGTGTGCAGCAACTGCAATGACTGAGAAAAAACATCACTTCTGTGGAAAAAATGGTTCTCAAAAACAGTCGAGTGACATTAGTGGACAATGAAGCAGCGCTATGGATTGAATCACTGGAAGTGTCCAAAATCCCACATGATTACCTCTGAGTCAGGAAAATTTCATCCTGATGGGTATCTCACATTTGACAGATGAGCAAAGGTACACCAATGCTGAATGGTATGAAGAAATACTGGTCAGATTTGATGCAGGCAAACCTAGACACATTTCTGACATTGTTATTAGTGATGAAACCTGGATTTACCAGTTTGATACAGAGAATAATCATCAGTTGATGGTGTGGATTTTTCTTCCCCTGATAAAAATCCACCAACAAAAGTAAAGTGACCGTGAAGTATTGGAAAGAAAACGGTGGCATTCAAAAGTGGTCATGTTGCAACCGTTCCTCTGGAGGATCAAAGACCCGTTATTATTTAGTGGTAGGCAGCAGTTTTGGGGAAGTTACAAAAAACAGTGGCCAAGGACAGGATGGGGGGGGACCATCTTGCCCCATGACAATGCATCTGCCCACACAACCAAAATCACCATTCAGTTCCTGGAGTCCACAGAGGTTAAACTTGACTCATCTTCCCTATAGTCGTGACCTGGCCTCACGTGATTTCCTAGTCCCTATAATCAAAAATCCCAAGCACAGCAGGAGGTTCTCCAACAACGAAGAAGCTTTTCACACCTATGAAAGTGTGCTTACAGCACTTAAAAAACATAAGTGGAGGCTCGGCGCCTGTGGCTCAATGGGCTAAGGCGCCAGCCACGTACACCTGAGCTGGCAGGTTCAAATCCAACCCGGGCCTGCCAAACAACAATGACAGCTGCAACCAAAAAATGGCAGGGCGTTGTGGCAGGCGCCTGTACTCCCAGCTACTTGGGAGGCAGAGGCAAGAGACTCACTTGAGCCCAGGAATTAGAGGTTGCTGTGAGCTGTGATGCCACAGCACTCGATCCAGGGTGACAGCTTGAGGCTCTGTCTCAAAAAAAAAAAAAAGTGAAAAGAGTGTTTTCAAAAATAGTTTATGAAGGGCTGGGCACAGTAGTTCAAGCCTGTAATCCTAGCACTCTGGGAGGCCAAGGTGGGTGGATTGCCTGAGCTCACGAGTTCGAGACCAGCCTAAGCCAGAGCAAGACCCCGTCTCTAAAAATAGCCAGGTGTTGTGGTGGGTGCCTATAGTCCAAATTATGTGGGAGGCTGAGGCAAGAGAATCGCTTGAGCCCAAGAGTTTGAGGTTGCTATGAGCTGTGACACTATGGCACTCTACTCAGGGCAACAAAGTGAGTTTGCGACTCTGTCTCAAAAAAAAAAAAAAAAAAAAATAGTTTATAAGAAAGCAAAAGTGCATAGAATGTTGTGGGGATTATTTTGAGAAAATATAGTAATCAAAATGAGTTTATGTTCTTAACTTTTATGTATCTCAAAACTTTTGTAGCATCCCTTTTATCACACCATTTCATCATCCCCTAGTTCACTAGCATAAATTATCAAGATTACTCTCCATTGGTCTCTCTCTCACCTTTTTATCCTTTATGAGAGACCTCTACTTCCAACTCTCTTTGAAAGTGCTCTGAACTTTCTCTTTGAAAAAAGAAAATAGGGCAGCACCTGTGGCTCAGTGGGTAGGGCACCAGCCCCACATACTAAGAGTTATGGATTCAAACCTAGCCCTGGCCAATAGCCAGGCATTGTGGCGAACACCTATAGTCCCAGCTACTCCAGAGGCAGAGGCAATAGAATAGTCCTAAGCCCAGGACTTGGAGTTTGCTTGTAAGCTGTGACACCATAGCATTCTACCGAGGGCGACAAAATGAGACTCTGTCACAAAGGAAAAAAGAAAAGGGCAGTGCCTGTGGCTCAAAGCAGTAGAGCACCGGCCCCATATATTGGAGGTGGCCGGTTCAAACTCGGCCCTGGCCAAAAACTGCAAAAAAAAAGAGTAATTTGTATTAAAGGAACTATAGAATCATCATGAAATTTTACCTCTGCAATCTTTTCTGGTAGAGGTACATTGTGAATATCCATCTCAGATGCATTTACTACGGCTTTTGTTTTTAAGAGATAGCTAGAGAGAAAATATACAGAGAAAATATTAGTGTCACATCACAGGTAAGATTATCAACGAACCAAACTTGCCCTCTAAAGAAACCATCTGTCAAGCAAAGCCTGCCCGTTTAAGTGATTTCCATTTCAAAACTCATGATGTAGAGTAAGCCCTCTGTATCTGTAGGTTCAGCATCAATGGAATCAATAAACCATGGACTGAAAATATATATATTTTCAGTGGCAGGCGCCTGTACTCCCAGCTACTTTTTTTTTTTTTTTTTTGAGACAGAGCCTCAAGCTGTCACCCTGGATAGAGTGCCATGGCATTACAGCTCACAGCAACCTCCAATTCCTGGGTTCAAGTGAGTCTCCTGCCTCCGCCTCCCAAGTAGCTGGGACTATAGGAACCTGCCACAACGCCCGATCATTTTTTGGTTGCAGCCGTCATTGTTGTTTGGCAGGCCCAGGATGGATTCGAACCCGCCAGCTCAGGTGTACGTGGCTGGCGCCTTGGCCCGTTGAGCCACAGGCGCCGAGCCTGAAAAAATATTTTTAAAAATGGATTGTTGCTTCTGTATGAAACATGTACAGACATTTTTTCTTGTCATTATTCCCTAAATAATACATTGTAACCACTATTTAGATGGCATTTGCATAGTATGTGGTAGAATAATCTAGAGATGATTATAAAATACATGCTAAAATGTATGAAGGCTGAGCAAGAAAAAGACCCATCTCTATTAAAAATAAAAAAATTAGCCAGGTGTTGTGGCAAGCACCTATAGTCCCACCTACTCAGAAGGCTGCTGCAGGAAGGTCACTAGAGCCCAGGAGTTTGATGTTGCAGTATGCTACAATGACACCACTGTACTCTACCTGAAGTAACAGGTCTCAAAAAAAAAAAACAGAACAAAAGAAAACAAAAATATCTCTACCCAAGTCTTATAAATAATTGGGGTTCTTTTTAGGACACTATTAAAATTTGCCTTAAATATTTCTTTCTTTCTTTTTTTTTTAAAGAGACAGTCTCACTTTGTCACCCTCGGTAGAGTGCCATAGTGTCGCAGCTCACAGCAACCTCCAGCTCTAGAGCTTAGGCAACTCTCTCGCCTCAGCCTCCC
>CAUYON010023397.1:0-44239 GCA_963573935.1 Arctocebus calabarensis
TTTTTTTTGAGACAGATCCTCAAGCTGTCACCCTGGATAGAGTGCCGTGGCATTGCAGCTCACAGCAACCTCCAATTCCTGGGCTCAAGCGAGTCTCTTGCCTCCGCCTCCCAAGTAGCTGGGACTACAGGCGCCCGCCACAACGCCTGGCCATTTTTTTTTTTGGTTGCAGCCGTCATTGTTGTTTGGCGGGCCCGGGGGCTGGATTCGAACCCGCCAGCTCAGGTGTACGTGGCTGGCGCCTTAGCTCGTTGAGCCACAGGCGCCGAGCCCAAATGGGAGCTTTTAAAGAGAAAAAGAGGGGTACACATGATGTTCTGAAACAAAGACAACATCGGCTACAGGGCTTATCCCAGGAGCTGTGACTCAGCAGCTAGGGTGCCAGCCACATACACCAGAGCTGTTGGGTTCAAATCCAGCCTGGGCCTGCCAAACAACGACAACTGCACTTCTCAGGAAGTGTCCTTGTGCACCCTACTCCTGTCCTGACTCATGTAGGTGGGAAAATCCTTAGCAAAACTTGTTGTGACAAGCATCTCTGTGTTAGAGCGCTTCACGGAGTGGAAGGTGGTGGAGGTGAAACCCCGACCTTTAAAGATAAGTGGCAAGTCTTGACCATCAGGTAAAGCTAGTTCAGCTGAGGGGCTGAACGCACAGTGAACCATTGGCCAGAGGCTCATTTTTTTTTTTTTTTGAGACAGAGTCTCACTGTGTGACCCTGGCCCTGGGTAGAGTGCCATGGTATCACAGTTCACAGCAACCTCAAACTCTTGGGCTTACGCGATTCTCTTGCCTCAGCCTCCCAAATATCTGGGGGTATGGGCGCTCACCACAATACCCGGCTAATTTTTGGTTGCAGTTGTTGTTGTTTGGCAGGCCCAGGCTGGATTTGAACCCAACAGCTCTGGTGTATGTGGCTGGCACCCTAGCTGCTGAGCCACAGGTGCCGAGCCAGCCAGAGGCTCCTTTTTAGAGAACAAATCTCTGAAATTCCTAATTAGGGTGTGTGGGAGCAGGGCTGCCTTCTGGCCTATGCCACCAAGCAGGGTGGAACATCCAGGCACTCCCCTTCCACGGGAGAGCTTGTGTCAGGTACCTGGGGTGGGGACAAGAAAATGGACTGTCCCATCCATCCTCAAGGCATGAGACACCCCAGAGCAGTGGTTCTCAACCTTCCTAATGCTGCAACCCTTTAATATATTTCCTGTGAGTCGCGACCCCCAGGTTGAGAACCATTGCCCCAGAGCCTGCTCGCTGCCTGGGCTGCGGAGGCCTCTCAACAGCCATAGAGCTGCTCTCTGTGGCAGAAGCGTGGGAGGGAGGCAGGGGTAGGAGTGGGCCCAGCAGATAGAACACTCAGCTAGATGCCCTGTGCCCCAAGCAAGTGTGACCCCTCACACCCAACAACCTGGCAGAGGCCAGGCCTCCCCTGAGCCCAGTGATGTTGCCAAATGCAGGGCGGCTTGCAAGTGAGTGGTTCCACTCCTAGCTCCAAGTCATCCTGCCAGGGTGACAGATGAAAGACTGAATTGTGCACTGAAATTGCTTTGTACGTCCTGGATATGCCAGTGTGAAAAGGAAAGCTTATGAAAGGCAAGGACCTCCTATAGCTGTATTCAGTGGTTTAACTTGGATCTTGCGTCATAAGAAGCAGGAGGCCAGTTGTATTCCAATAGCCCTGGTAGGCTGAAAACCTGGAACGTGCATCCACTAAAGCAGAGTTTCTGTTTCACAGTCCATTTTGCATTTCCCTTCCTGGGGCTCTCACTAGGCAGCTAAGTGTGGTCCAGAACTAGCAACTCGGAACTTCTGAACATTAGAGAACACAAAACAACATAGTTCATAAACCCGGTTGAGTGCAACAACATTTTATTTTTATTTTATTTTATTATTTTTTTTTCTAAAGGTAGAACCAGAAATTTATTTTGGGGGGAGGGACAGTAGGATTCCATAGTAAAACAACTTTTTAAAGTAAAATAATTTAAATAGATCATATCCTCCTAAAGTGACTGTCTATATATTAAAAAGAAACCACCACTCCCAACCAAAAACACTCAAAAAGAGAAGAGGTTCAAAGGGATTATTTTACAGCAAGGTTTTACATTCAGAACCTAAACTCAGTCATGTGCAAATTCAAGCTCATCATTCCAAGGGCAGAAGGCATTCCTTATTTTTCTAGAACCTTCTTTATTGCCCCAGAAGTCTCACCATCCTGAGCTCATCCCCCAGGGCTCAAATCTTCAATCTGCTTCAACCCTCCCACCTCTACCCCAGTCTAATCAGCTCCTAAAATCTGTGATTCTGTCCCAGGAATCCCCTTGGCACACTGTTTTGTAGAGCTGCCCATAGCTGGGCCAGCAGCCCCTCAGCACTGCAGCCCTTCCCCAGGTGAAACGGTTTCTCCTACTAGCTGCCCCCGGTAGCCCCTCACCCTGGGCTCAGGCACAAGGCACTGAGAGGTTCCATGAAGCAACCACAAATTGTCTCCAGCAGGACTGCTCACTGACTTTCTGCCGTGTTCTCACTGAAGGGGAATATCGGGCTGCCTGTCAGTAGGAACTTTGTCTCAGTTGCTAGAAAAATGGACTGTTAATACAGCCTACACTGAATGTATAAGAAACCCTTGGAACTAATCGTGGATCCTTTTCTGCTAAGCATGAATAAGATTTTTTCTTTTTTACTTTGGTTTTTATTATTATTATTTTTTGTAGAGACAGAGTCTCACTTTATCACCCTTGGTAGAGTGCCATGGCGTCAGCAACCTCTAACTCCAACCTCCAACTCCTGGGGTTAGGCGATTCTCTTGCCTTAGCCTCCCGAATAGCTGGGACTACCAGCACCTGCCACGATGCCTGGCTATTTTTTTTTTTTTCTTTTTTTGGTTGCAGTTTGGCAAAGGCCAGGTTTTAACTTGCCACCTTCGGTATATGGGGCCGGTACCCTGTCCACTGAGCCACAGGCGCCGTCCTGGTTTTTTATTTTCATTGAAGTTATACTTGAATGTAGGCTTTTTTTGTGAGACAGAGTCTTACTTCTTACTTTGTTACCCTCAGTAGAGTGTCATGGGGTCATAGCTCACAGCAACCTTCAACTTCTGGCCTCAAACAATCCTATCGCTTCAGCCTCCTAAGTAGCTGTGACTATAGGTGCCTGCCACCTTGCCTGGCTAGTTTTTCTATTTTTGATAGAGACAGGGTCTCACTTTTGCTCAAGTTGGTCTTGAACTTCTGAGGTCAAGAAATCCTGCCTCCTAGAATCCCAGGATCATAGGTGTGAGCTACTATGTCTGGCCCTACTTGAATGTAGTTTAAAGCACAAGTAACTCTGGAAGATTTTTTTTTTCATTGTTGGGGATTCATTGAGGGTACAAAGATCCAGGTTATGTTGATTGCATTTGATAGATAAAGACCCTCTCATAATTGTGTCCCACCCCCCAAAGATGTTCCACACTCCATGTGGAAGATTTGTTAAAAACAAAACAATACAAAACACAGTATTTTCCTCTGTCACTCCCTACTGTATTTAATGACTTAACTTTAATCTTTTATCATAAAAACCTTCTGTGAGAACACCACTTTCCCCTCTGTTCTTTTTTATTTTAATACTGACCACCGTTGGCTGGGTGGGGTGGTGCCTGCCTATAATCCTAGCACTCTGGGATGCAGAGGTGGGAGGATCACTTGAGGCCAGAAGTTTGAGGCAGCAGTGAGATGATAGTGCCATTGCACTTTAGCCAGGGCAATAGAGTGAGACTCTGTCTCAAAAAAAACACCACCACCACCAACAAAAATATTTCTCTACTGAGAAGAAAAAAAATTATTTTACCATAGGGACATTTGCACTAGAATGTTCATCATAGCTTAATTCACAATTGCCAAGATATGGAATTAACCCAAGTGCCCATCAACACATGAATGCACTAATAAACTGTGGTATATAATATAATAGTATGCCGTGGAGTACTATTCAGCCATAAAAACATGGAAAATTTACATCTATTACTGCCCACACAAGAGAAAAACACAATTAAATTCAAGTGGGGGGGGGAGGTGAGCAGAGGGAGGAGAAAAGGGGTGGTGGGAGGTGGATTGGCAAGCTCTCACCTAAGGTGCACAATGTAAGGCCATACGGCACACCCCCTGGGTGAAGGGCTCAACTACAACTTGCACTTTACCGAACAAATGCAAACATTGTAATCTAACCATTGTAAACCTCAAATCAATCTGAGATAAAAAATATTTACCATGGGTTGTCAATAACTCACTTGTTCATTTAAAAAATTTAAGCTGTTTCTATAGATATATTCTATTCAAATCTGTTATCATTTTTTGTTTTTTTGCAGTTTTTGGCTGGAGCTGGGTTTAAACCTGCCACCTTTCACATATGGGGCCAGCGCCCTACTCCTTTGAGCCACAGGTGCTGCCCCTCTGTTATCGTTTTATTGTGTATTCCCATACAACCTAAAACAAGAATCATTAATTTTGATCACAAATCTGCACTTTGTGATGGATGGATGGGGGCAGCCCATGTCTGCTCTGTGAGGCTTCAGCTGGGGTGGCTTGATAGGGCCAGGGGCTCTGCCTTCAAGATGGTTCAGTCACGTGGCTGATGACTTGGTGTTGGCTGGTGACCAGGAGGTGGGGCTCCTCTCCAGGTGGTTTTGCCACAGAGTTGCTTGAGCTTCCTCACAGAATGGCAGCAGGATTCTGAGCAAAGGAAAGTGAAAGCTGCCAACCTCTTAAAGACTGGGCCCGAAACCAGCACAGTGTCCTTTCTACCATATAAGCTTAGCAGCCACAGAGGCTGTCCAGATCTGAGGGTGGAGACAAAGAATTTCCATCCTCCTTAATCATCCTACACCTTTCCACTGAGGAGAATGAATATGTAGCTCCCTATTCACCAAGTGCCGCTGCTTGGGCTCACATCTTTCCTCTTTCTGGTCCTCCTGATCCACTCTGAGACCCTCATTTAGCATTTCTACTACAGCGCCTATGTCAAGGCTATTGCTAGATGTGCATAATTACTTTTTCTTTCTTCCACCATGTTTTCCCTGAAGCCAATAATTAATTCATGTTTACATATGGATTGTTTTCCATGTACTTAACTGCTAATCCAGTCCTAGACTCTGACAGTCCCCTAAATCTCCTCTCGGGCTTTTTTCTTTCTTTCTTTCTTTTTTCAGATTAATATGAGGGTACAGACGATTAGGTGACATTGTTTGCATTTGTTAGGTTGAGTTCAAGTTGTGGTTGTGTCTCTCTCACCCAGGTGTGCGGTATGCCCTTATGTTGTGCCCTTAATTGAGAGCACACCAATTACGCTTCTCCTCCCCTCCCTCCTCCCCCTTCTCAGGCTTTTCTGAGGGATCCAGCTTTCTACCCCTTTATTTCCTTGCTGCCCCACCAGGGCCTGAGCTGCTCCTTTGCCACTATCCTGGTGCTCCCTTCACTACTTTCCAGGTTTATGCCCACACTGTGCGAGAGTACATCCTCCCTGAGGCAGGCGGCAGAGGACAGGCATTTTCTTTTTTTGGGAGGGGGGAAAGACAGAGTCTCACTCTGTTCCCCAGGCTAGAGTGCCACAGCATCATAGCTCACAGCAACCTCAAACTCCTAGGCTCAAGCTATCCCCTTGCCTCAGCCTCCTGAGTAGCTAGGGCTATAGGCGCTCACCACAACGCCCATCTAGTTTTTCTATTTTTAGTAAAGATGGGGTCCCACTCTTGCTCAGACTGGTCTTGAACTCTTGAGCTCAAGCAATCCAGCCACCTCAGCCTCCCAGAGTGCTGGGATTACAGGTGTGAGCCATTGTGCCCAGCCAGGGGACGGGCATTTTATGAGACTTCACCTGTCTGCAGGGGTTTTACTCTCTCCTGATGGTGAAATTCCTTTTCATGTGTGCAGTCTATCTTCCCCAAGGGCTCTTACTTTGTTCTCTTTTTGGAGCAACCTGCTCTTGTTTTATGATTTTCTTTAAAAAAAAAAACAAAAAAAACCCCACCTCTTTGAAGACATCAACAATCATTTCCATACTGAAGCTTTCTAAGGTCTGATAGCTCTTCAGATAGTTTGTCCCATTTGTTTCAGGAGGTCCCCAGCACTGGTTGTGCGTTTATATTTCTGAGTGAGGACCACAAGAAGCTACATGAAGGGAGCTTATAGACAGACATTCCCTGTGGGGCGACTGGCTGGGTCACTGGTTGGGGAACTTGTGCTGTCAGGGTCCTTGTCTTTCCTCCTGTGATGGACAGAGCCCTGGAGAGACTCCCCCCATCTCTGGCTGGGGTGCAGAGGGCCTGGCTGCGAGCATCCTGAAGGCTGACTGGGAGGGGCCGTGGTCTCAGCTGTCTCATGCACATGGCCACACAGACCCTGGACCAGGACTGGCACCCCTGTGCAGGCATCCTGAGCCTCTTGCAGGAGATGACCTCCAGTATTGCAGTGAGGCTGGGGCAGGTGCTGGGCTCTGCCATCCAGGATCAAGGGAGCCACTGGCTACTTCATGCATGTGACAGGTGCTGTGTTAGCTGTTTCTGTGTACCCTAGACCAGAGGGCCTGTTATGGTTAGTTCCCGAGACTTGGGGTCTGCAGTGTACACGGGGACGGCTCTAGCCTTCTGTGCTGCTGCTGTGGATTTGCCTTTCTCAAGTCAGCTGTGCCTGGACCACCCACCTGTCATCTGCTTTCCAGCTGCCAAACACAATACTTTATTCTCATTCCTTTTTCTCACCATTCCCTGCACTTTGGGGAGGCAGTGACAGCAGGCATATGTTCTTTCACCTTCTGTCTCCAGAAGCCTGCACATATGACCTCAGCCCACAGGCCTGGCTCCAGCCAGAGGGCCCAGGCTGCCGCAGCCACCCTGGCACCCCTGGCAGCCTCCCCCCTCCCCCACCACATTAGGCCCAACTCAGTCCACTTGCTCTGCTGAGCATCTGGGCTGGCCCACTGACCTAGAAGTGCCTGTCCTCTCTGGGACAGGTCATGGCCGCACAGCCCAGCCTGCCTGCTCTCCCTGTGTGCACAGCTGAGCAGGCCCCAGCTCTCTGGCCTACCTGTCTTCCCTGCCCACCCCACAGGCCATATCATCAGAGCCCTCCTGACCAGCCATGAGGCTCAGCGGCTTCTCATAGGCCTCATTCTCCAACCACCTGCAGCAACCTTCACGAGGCTCTTGACCCCAGAGCCCGACCTCTGTACTGCCCACTAGTTCTCCTCACTGCCCTGTCCTCAGGCCCCACCTGTCTGTTGGGCACCCATAGGCATCTGTGATGATGGAAGCCTGGCCATGCCAAGCCTCACGGACATCTGGACTGTTTCCTCTCTCAGGCCTTCTTCATGGCACTTGGGGTGTCCCTGGCCTCCAGCTTCCTGCCAAATGGGCCTTCGGTAGCCAGAGCAGCTGAGGTGGGGTATGGCATTGCCTCAGTGGAGGTCTGGCTTCCTCTGCCACTTGCTTCCCCAGCTCCTTCCTGTTCTGCCACCCTAGGTCCCCAGAAGTGTTCTTCTGTGGTGTGCCATCTTCTTGGGGGTCTGGGAAGGCAGCTGCCCCAAGTGGGGACGATCTCAGCTCTGTCCTGAGCCTCTCCTCACTACAACTGGGGAAGGTTACTCTCCCTCCAGGAGAAAGGAGCTCTACCCTCCCACCAGCTCGCCAGTCCCCCTCCTTTGCCATCTTCACCTGGTCTAGGAAGCACCGACCTGTCAAGACTGGGCACACAGTCACTAGCCTCTTGACTTTGCCAGACCCTTGTCACAGAGTATTTGTGTCCCAAGGTGGCCCCTTGAGGAAAAGACAGTATCTCACCATATCCCCCAAGCGTCAGCAGGCACTGGCACACAGGTGCTGTGGGACAGCTGCAGGAAGGAATGAGTCCTCCTCTTGATGAGCTTTGGTGTCGAGTCACCCCTTTTGTCAACAAGTCCACTTGGTGCAGGGCCACATAGGGGCTGTCCCACTATGGAATCTATTGACAGCTGTCATAGCAATGTACCCTTTGTCCAGAGCCCACAGGCCAGGGGGTGTGGTGGAGGCTGTGTCTGAACCAGGCCTGGCTAGGCACAGACCTGCTGCTCTGAGGGAGCAGTTTCCACGTCGGTCAGACTAGGGGGCTCAGCTGCCACAGCCTCCATGGCCCTAGGGTCCCCTGTGGCCTGGACAGCAGGTGAGGGGAGCCCAGCAACTGCCTCCAGGCAAGTGCAGACAGCAGAGGCCTCCCTTGCTGACCCAGAGGGAGACAGAGGAGAACTTGGCCATGGGGCCTCAGAGGTGGGGCAGTGTTGAGAGGATGGGGAGTGTTGCCATCGGGGCTCTTAATCAGGCTGCCTGGGCCAGGCTCCCAGGAGCTTTCTCCTTCTGCAAATCCCTCACCTGTCTATCCTCATAGATTACTTGTTTCAGGAGAAGGCTCTGAGGACAGAAGCAGCGGGGAGCCATGGTGGCTTTTGGGGCATACTTGGGGTGGCAGGACAGATGGACTGGGCTAAGGCACTAGAGGAGAGATGGCTTTGAGGGCAGGTGTGGTACTGTGTCTCCTCCAGCAGAAGCCCAGCTGACAGTGGCAGTGCGGAGGCAACTATGCCAGTCACTGACTCCAGGCACCAGCAGGCACTCTAACAAGCTGCTGTGTTGAATTTTGCTTTGAAGAAAATTCACTGTAACCAGATCAAATGAGCTCGTTAATTCTGACATCCCAGGAACGGTGTGGTGGAACAAGGCCTCAGTCACCATGGTTTTCATCCAGGTTTCTGGCAGCTCTCGGAAAAGCCAGGCCAAGGTTCTTGGGGGGCGGGGGGGAGGCTGGCAGGCACCGGCTGTGTTCAGGCCACCGAGGAAGGGAGCTGCTCAGTGGCCTCCTGCTGTGTCCCTGGATCCCTGGGTGCTCCAGGCCTCTTCTCTTCCAGCCCAGGCTGGTTTTGTCCCCATATTCCCTTGGCATTACTAGAGCCCAGGACTGGGACTGGAGATACAGAGACACTGACGCACATCAGGGTTTGGATGCTGGGCTGGGAACTGGAGGAGGGGGCGTGACAGGACCCATGCCTACCAGGCCACATGGGGTGGCAGCAGAGAGGAAGTGGGGGTGGGGTAGACAGGGGCACATGCGTCAGGGTGATGGGTGAGCTCACTGTCCTGCATACTAATTACATTTTTAATCAGCCAGAATGAGACTCTGGCATCAATCTGCCACATGGCCAGCTCTGAATCATGCTAGAACTGACAGGGAGTTTCTGAGTGGTGACCCCAGCTCAGCTGTGAGGGGTGAAGCCTGAGCCCAGTCTCTGCTGTCCTTGCCTGGGGTGTAAGGAAAACCCACCGCCCAGCTTCTGAGTGGTACCCCACACACCAGACAGCAGTTCACACTTGATTTTATTCCATGACACTGATTTGCTGAAAATCCCCATTTCCTGGGCAAGGGATGGCAGTGGTTACTGGGCAGGAGAGGGGTGGCAGCTAGGCAAATTGGGGCCCACTCTGCTTGGGTCAGCCCTGGCCAGGCCTCAGCCTTCTGTCCAGCTCCACTCCTCCCCTGAAGTTCATTTAAAAACGGAGCTGCAAAAATAAAATACAATGCAAAAATAAAAATAAAAACAAGCCCCTGAGTTAATAAAAGCCAAATTAAAAATCCCCTTTGGTGTCGACAGGTCCTGTTCCTACAAGCCAGCGGCCAGGGGCAGGTGCCTGGCCTCAGTCGTCTGGCTCATCTGCAGATTCCTCGTCACAGTCCTCCTCCTCCTCAGGGCATAGGAGGCCGTGGGTGCCTGGCCGTTTCAAGACTGCGCTGTACTTGAGAGCCGTGGTCTCTGCCCGCAGGACCACTTCCACCAGGCTGAAGATGGTGATGACCTGTGGCGGAGCCCGGGTTATGAGGGCACAAGGACTACAGGGGCGGAGGCCCAAACCCAGCTCCACCCCAGCTGTCAACTGGGCCCTGCAACCCACTCCAACAGCCTCTGCTGGCCCATCTGTAACTGGAGCCTCCTCCAGGACTGACGCCTGGTCAAGGGACCTTGAGGCACTATAATAGCCAAAGAGTCAGGAAATACAACCGGGTTCTCGCCTTGGCCTGCAGGGCATGTTGTTAGTGAAAATGGTTCTGTATAATTTTGTGGGTATGAGGTTTGTAGTTGTCATCAGATTCTCAATAGGACCCAAAAGGTCAGAACGCTGCTTTAGCAGGACACCCAGAGGCTCCTCACCTCCCCACGGTGGGTATCCCCAGGGGAGGGAAGGCAAGGAGGTATGGGGGTGTGGCAGGGATCTCAGAGCCTGAAACCCCACTTAGGCAGAAGTCTGTAGTACTGGGGGCACGGGGAATGAGATGAGGGAGGAGGGGCCCCGAGGAGCAGGAGCAAATATGGGGAAAGACATGGGGAGACGGAGACACAGTAGGGTCTGACCTGCCTGGCCGGTTCCTGCTCACTGTCCTCAGGCTCCCAGACAAGCGTGAGCTCTGGCTTCTTGCCAACCTTCTGGAAGTGGTGGGACCGCAGGGCCAGGGCCTGGGGAACACACACCAGGCCTCAGGCCTCAGGCCTCAGGCTACCCTCAACCTTTCACCCTGGAGAGCCCTGCGGCTTGGAGGCAGCCCTGTGCCTTGGCCCATCTCCACCTGGCCTGCAGGGAGCTCCCTCTGCCAACCCAATGGCGGCTGTGAGACTGGAGATGGGGTCCACTCGATCTTGGCCCCTGGCCTCTGCTTCGGCTGAGGTAGCACCTGAGAGTGACAACATGCCAAGGGATGGCACTGGGAGGGGCTGGAAGCTCTGTGTGCTATAGAGGGCAGGTTGTGGGTTGGCCTGCGGTTGAGCATAGTGACTGCAGCCAGTTGGACTGAGAACCACAGAGGCGGACAGCTGTGCCCTCTGCTGGCACTGGATGGTCAGTGCAGGCCAGGGGCTGGGCCCACTGCAGGACTGCCCTGAACCTGAATTTCTGTCCTGCTCAGTGAGTTTCAGGACACAAGCCCTGAGGGGAGCCGTTGGATTCGGTTCTGCCTCTTTTTCCTGCCCCATTTTTATGAACACCTGCCTTCCAAACCACATGCTGGGATCTGCGCTCCCCACATACAGGCACTTTGGATGTTAGGAAATTCAAAGCCGGGGTCAGTGGCCAGGTGCTGACCTGGGGACCACAGGGCTGGCTGAAGCAGGCCCTGAGCCAAGGTTGGGACGGCCCCTACTCCCCTTGGAGAGAACCATGATTACAAAGTTGCCCAGGGCAGGGACAGTTCTTTTTTGTTTGTTTATGTTTTTGAGACAGTATCACATCTCCTGGCTAGTTTTTATTTTTATATAGAAGAGATGGGGTCTCACTTTTGCTCAACCTGATTTCAAACTCCTGAGCTCAAGTGATCCACGCATCTCAGCCTCTCAGAGCCACCACGCCCAGCTGACAGTTCTTTTTCTATTTTTTGATGGTCATGGCATCCAAAGTGGCCATGACCCATTCTCTGGTCTTTCCTCCCTCCATACCCCTAAAGCCTGCCTGCCTTGCCATGTGGCAGTGGTCTCAAAGGGCCATTTCTCTGGTTTCCTGGGTCCTTGAGGAAGAGGCCCAGGACAGATCTTGAGCCTGGTGCCCCCATCCCAGGCAAGCAGGGGCCACATGGTGGGTCTGGTGCTGGGGAGGTGGGATAGGGTCAGGGGCTCTGTACCCTGTGCCAGTGCAGGCCAGTGTAGTGCAGTGAGGGCTGCAGTGTCATACCCCACAGCCTGTGTCCCTGCAGTGTGGATGGGATGGTTTAGCCTGCCTGAGCGCACCTCTGTGCTCCTGCCAGGCTACTCACGTTGCAGTAGATGCGCTTCTGGACCCCGTAGCGCAGCACCAGCACGTCGAAAGCTTGGTTCAAGACGCCCATCACCATGGCTTCTGACTCCAGGGGACCACATTCCTGTAGGGACACAGCTGTAGCCATGGCATCTGTTGGGACTGTACCAGGCTCCTAGAGGGTCCTGGTGAGCAGGCGCCCAGGAGTGGGGGAGCAGAAGGACAATAGGGCACCAGACTCACCTTGACAAGGATGGCAAAGAAAAGGCCAGTGCTGAGCTCCTGCACACGCTTGGACGCCATGCGGCGGTCGTTACAGTGGTCAGCCTGCTTCTGCAGGGCATCAGGCTCCACATCCGGCCGTTCCCTATAGCCTAGGAGGAGAGGGCCAGGTGTCATGGCTGACCAATGGGCCATGTGGCACCCTAGCCCAGGAACAGTGAAGGCCTGGGATGCCCAGTCCCTAGTGCTACAGAGTGCATTGATCAGCACCCTGGTCTCAGCTGAGCTGGGGCTGGAGGTGAGCCCACAGCAGCTTTGGCAGAACCATGCATGGATGGAGATGTTCTAGGCCAGGTCCCCTGAGCTTTGGGAAGCCCAATGTCAACCTCCACAGTCAGAGCAGAGTGGCCCCTGGCCACGGGGTGTCCACTGTGATGTGGGTGGCTCTGAGCTGGCACAGGTCCCCCCTGGCTTGACCACACCCCTCACCTAGAGCAGCAGCCAGGAGCCGGTGCACCAGGACGTCGGCGAAGCGGCGGATGGGAGAGGTGAAGTGTGTGTACAGTGGCACGTTGAGGGCGTAGTGCTGGAACTGTGCCTGGTCCTGCAGCAGCCCCGAGCAGAAGTATACCGCCATCTGCAGGGGTGGGGGCCTCAGAGCCTGGCCAGGCTTGGCAGAGCTATGTGTGACCCAGAGCCTCCACTTGGGCAGTCATGGCATGGATGGAGCCCACGGGCCCCTGGCCACTGGGCAAAGTCAGGCAAGCCCTGGGGCCAGGGGCCTTCCTACATAAAGGGACCCAAGGGGCTGCCAGGAGGCTGTGGAGAGCCAAGGCGCCCAAGCCTTTCTGCTCTTGGAGACAAACCCTGGCCTTTCCCAGGGTAGCCTAGACCCTTCCTGGTGAAGGCGCTGAGGACAGCGCACATATAGCCAGCCCCACCCTGCTGAGGACAGCTGTGCTGGGAACCCTTAGGTCACTGGGCACACAGAGTCCTGCTGTACAGGGCCACTTGGCCCCGAGGAGGGCTGGCCTCATGCTGGCATCTCCCACCACAAGGAGGGAATGGTTCTGATCTGCCTGTTCTCAGCATGAGGCTGGGGCAGCTTCTCTAGCTCAGGAAGGAGGAGGTGAAGCGTGTGGTCATGCAAGACACAGGGCTGTGGACACTGTCTTCTGGAGGCTTAAGCAGAAGCTGTGGACCCTATAGGTTTATGTTCCAGAAGGCAAAGCCCAATGCACAACCTCTAAAACCCAATGCTACCAAAGTGGGAGGTGGGGACCCCGCCTAGGCAGCACGTCTCCTGGCCTCCTCCCAGCCACCTGTGGTTGGGGCCACCCTCACCCCCTTTGGCCCAGTTCCTGCCTACTGGCAGCCAAGCCAGCACCCAGACCATGCGGCCCCCAGGACTTCACGCCAGCCAAGGGAGGCCCTTTCTAGCCTGCCAGCCTCAACCTTTTTCGTGCTGACCTCAAGGACCTTCTGGAGGCCCATACACAGGTCTGAATTCAAAAGGCCTCTGTTCCGGGCAGCAGTCAGGATGGGGCAGGAGCAGAACCTGAGCACTCTAGGGCCCAGCCAGGAGCCAGGGCCACATTCTTGATGCTGCCTGCCCTGCAGCCCCTGAGCAGTCAGTGCTGGGAGCCAAGGCCACCAGTGCTGCCAGGAGCAAGTGAACAGGTTCTTGGCCCAAGGGCCAAGGTCACAGCCGTGTGAGTTCACTTGCTCTCTGGCTCCCTCAGTGCTTGCGCACACTCACACCCTCCTGTGCACTTGGCCAGACAGACAGCCGGCTCCAGTTACTCCACACATGGGCCCTGGAATCCAGGGCGCAGTTGGTGGTGACTTGCTCGGCTTCCTTCCTCTATTTCCCTTCCAGCCCCTGCTGGGCTTTGGGTTATGTCCAGGGCAAGTCTGGGGAACTAAGGGTAGGAATGTGGCCTCTACTTTAGTCACATTTGGGCTTTGTTCTCAGCAGTGACCCAGCTTCCCAGATGACCTGGGGTGAGGAAGACAAAGGGCCCTCCCTCCTGGCTGGTGCAACTGTCTCTGGATAAGGTGGGAGGAGTGGGGACCAGTGACAGCCCAGGTATCCTATTCAGCAGCTCACATGGGACCAGATGCCTGCCTCATCTTGTGTCTACTGCTGCTGCTGCCTTTCCTGTCTCATGTCCCCACTCCAATTCCTGGGCCGAGAGAGGAGGAGCACCCCAGATAGTCTGGCCCCTTTCTACGGCTCCATCCCCAGACATGTTGCCTCAAAGGTCATGGGCAGGTAAAGGCCAGAGAGGCTAGTCTGTCAAGGTCAGAGGAGGATATTGTCTGTGGAGCCCCGGGGCTGCTTGGACCATGGAGGGGGATGGCTTTAGGAGCAGGGGCAGGGAATGGGGGCCCTGCAAGGCATGGCCAGGGAGCATTTCTGGGACCTAGAGGCTATGCTGTCAGGCTGGTCTGGAGTAACTGGAGTGGAGTTGGGGGGGGGGGTGCCCAAGTGCTTGGCAACGCCCACTGTGCTGGGGGTGCCACACATGCTTGGCCAGGTAGATGCTTGTAATCTGGAGCAGGCCACTCCTAGCAGAGCTCAAACTGTCAGAAAATAAATCAGCTGAGGCTTGCTGAAGCCATTTGCTACTCTTGAACAGATCAAATCTGCCGAGTGGCCACACCCCTGAAAAATGGCCTGTCGCTGTCCCTGGCTGGGCAGGCTCAGAGCTGAGCTCACACATCAGCATCCTCAGCTCTCCTAGACCTGATAGGCCAGTGAGGTTTCCTGTTTCCAGCAAGTTTGGGCCCTGTAGGGGCTGACAGTCACCCTGGAAGGACACATGGGCCAGCTAGGAGCAAGCCCACCTTACAGGATGTCCCCTGCCTACAGATACTAGCTCAGGTCCATAGCTGACTCCTCTCTTCTCCCACAATGGCCAGAGGCAGACTCAATCTGAACTGTTCAGGCTAGCATGGAGGCCAAGGAGTGGTCTGGGGGCTGGCAGCCATATGAGCCCTTCTCTCCCCAGCAAAAGCCCAGCCAAAGATGAGGTATGACTCGCCCTTAACTGAAGGCCTGGGGAGTACATGGCCCCTGAGATAGTGCAAACAGGAAGATACAGGTCAAACCTGACCTCAGTTCTGCCTGGAGGTGGCCTCCCCTCCCAGTCCGGGAGTGTTCCTCTGTGCTGACGGAGGAGGGGCACCCTCTCCCCCAACCTGGCCCCAAGCAGAGCAGCAGTGGTGCTCTGGGAGCAGGGCAAGACAGAGGCTACCCCCCTTCTTACCTGCATGGGCCGGGAGCACATGTTGGTGAGCACCTCCTTCCGGGCCAGTGAGTATTTGTCACTTCCAAATGTTTCGGTCAGACTTTTCTAGAAGCAAATTCCAGAAATCTATGTGATATGTGGTCAGGCTTAGGGAGAGGCTCTGGCCCCCTATCTCATATTGACCATCTAATACCTGACCCAGGGGCAGAAGGGTCAGCATGGGGGCCTAGCCCCCCCTCAGGTGGCTACAGGAAGGTAAGGCAAAAGGCCTGAGTTCAGTCCCTTCCATGTCTAGCTGGCTGGCCTGGGCAGCCTGCGGTGCAGCTCTCCAACCTAAGGCAGCTCTCTGCCTGTCCCAGGCTCGAAGCATGGGTGAGAAGAGTCTACCTCCTTTGGGATCACAGCCAACGTCAAAGGTTCCCCATCCCATGAGGCTTAGCTCCAGGCCAGAGGAACCTGAAAGCCCTTAGCATAAAAACATCCCTTTCTACAATTCCAGCTCTCCATACTGAAATCTCTGGGCCCAAGACTAGCCCTTCTCTGGCCATAGGATCCCTGCCCACAGCTAAGCCTGTGGCGTCCCTGTGGCCCATCCAGTTCCAGTGGGGAAGGCACATGGCACCTTTTCCCAGGGTCTCTCTACTCCCTTGTGTGTGGGGGGAGCCCACTTCCTGGCTGAAGGTGAAGGACCCTGGACCTCCCCTTTCTAGGCTTTTGTCTTCTTTCCCCCAAGCAAGGTCTTCCCTTGCCCGTGATGCACTCACATTGAGGGCTCCTGCAGAGCTAAAGTCCATGGGCAGCCCCATCTGGTTGCAGAATTCTATCAGGTCGTCAAGCATCTTTGTCTGGGGTGGAGGGTGCCGGCGTAGCAGGGCCCGCTCGGGGAAGGCACGGTAGATCTTGTGGGCCACTGCCATGTTGGCCAAGAGCATGAATTCCTCCACGAGCCTGCAGAGGGTAGACCAGGGACAGATGGCACCATTGAGCTTCCACAATGTCGCTGTGCAGCCCTTCCCACGCTCCCTACATAGCTGGCTCTTTTGTGCTCTTCAAGTCTCAGTTTAAGCACAGCCTCCCAGCCCCCAAATCTAGTGCCTTCCTCTCACCTCTATTCCCTCCCTTGCATGACATTGTCTCCTGATTGGTGAGCTGTAGGCTGTCCCCCTCACTAGGCAAGAGCTCCCAGAGAGCATCTGCCTACTTCCCGGCTGTAGCCTCAGCGCTCAGGAGCCTGCCTGGTCCAGAGAAGGTGCTGGGCAGAGATCTCTGTGGAATGACCAGGCTCCTGGAGCCATCTATGTCTTCTGTGCCCAACCGGGACCACAGAAAAGTAAATCCCCCCGCCCCTGGGAGCCCTCTGAGTCTGGTCAGAGAGCTCCCAGGGGGTGGGGTGGGGGTGCTGTGGCCCTGAAGACTGAAGACTCCACATGCCCCCTTCCTGCCTGGGGACTGTGTCTTGTAGGAGACAAGCTGTCCAACTGGGGTTTCTGAAGATAAGCAGATGAGTCAGAGCATTACATGAGAAAGCCCTCAGTGTGGGGCCAAGCATTGGTCAGCATGAATGCCCTGCGCGTTGCCTTGCCTTACTTTGGGGGAACTAGATTAACAATCAGACTGAATGGGTATGACTCCAGGGAAAGGACGAGTGTGCACCAGGGTCCCAGGGTGGAGGGGCAGGGGCCAACAGGTGGAGGAAGTGGGCCACCAGACCAGAGGCAGGCAAAGGGGAGCTGACATCACATAGCCCCAAGATCAGCACCTACCCATCCACCCAGGTCAAATCTGGGGCAGGGAGCCACGTGCTGCTTTCTTCCACCTGTGCTGGGAGGCACAAAGGCCAAAGCCTCCAAGGAGTAAACTTGGGTATGTTCCAGTGCCATAGTGACCAGGGCCCTGTGTGGGGAAAGCGGTCTCCTCAGGGAGGGAGACATAGGCCTATCAAGGCCTTCTCTAGCTTGGGGTACTCTGTCCTGCTTGCCTTTTCCCAAGTTCCATGGAGCTTCTCCCCTGGAGCAAGAGAGGTCAGGGAAGTCACAGAGGTCAGGGAAAATGCTCTCGCTGCTGGTCTGGTAGCAGCTGGAAGCCTGGAATGATTTTCCCCTTCTTGGAGGTGTGGGTCATGCTGTGGGGTCAGCCTCGTTGTCTGGCCAAGCTCTTGGGAAGAGAGGCAGCACCAGGAAGGCGATGTGCCAGGTCCCGAGAGCACACCCATCTGCCCAGGGCACCCTCTACACAGGAAGGTCAGGAAATAAGCCAGGAAGGCAGGCACCAGCAGAACGGGTGGGGGGAGAGCCTATGCCCACAGAGGGGGTGACATCAGCCCTCCATGCCTGGCCTCTTCTTTGCAGAGACTGCTTTGGGATAGTCCATGGCCCATAGTCTACAGAAAGGGTGGGTTATAGCTTGGGCTTCTGACCACAAGGATCAGGTCTCAGGTAGCCTTTTGACCATACAAGAAACCAGCGTTTGGAATGAGGAGCTTCTCAGCTGGCCCCTGGAGGACAGAAACTGCCTTTTAAATGGCTTCTCTGCCACCCTTCCCTCATCTGCCCTCACGCCCATCACTTTCCCCTAAAAACCTTGCATTCAAGCACCTTCAGGATGCCAAGGCTGTTGAGTCCAGATTCTAATCTTAACTGCTCATGCTCTTGCTGTGGGAACTTGAACATGTCAGAGACCTCTCCCTACCCTATTTATTCTCAAACATAAGACAGGGTAACAGTGATACCTAATCACATGGCTGTCTTGAAGGACAGTAGAAATTCAGGTGTTGAAGGACAGACCTGATGACAGGATGGCCAAGGCTCTCAAGTCACAAGCACTGCTGTCATCTCACCCCACCTGCTCCCAAACAGCCAGTCTGGATCTTCCCATCATGCCCTGTGATTCCCATCTGTGCCAGCAATCTCCCTCCCTTGCTGCTCTAGGGTCGCTGTGTCCTGTCTAGGCCCACGGGACTCTTATTTGATTTTCAGATTTAGATCTTGTCAATCCAACCCAAGAGAAATCCCAGTTCCTGCTCAAGAAATGTCTCATGGTATATATTCTCTGCCCTTGGTCACACCATCATCACCAAAATGTCTCAGACGTCCACATTCATTCTTGGTCCACTAGTCCACATGGACATAGTTTACAATGCTCTAGGCATGGTTCTAGGCTTTCCTCCCCCATGAAGCTGGGTATCCTGGTAGGCTGGGAGCACCCAGTTTGTTCTCCAGCTGAGTGCTTGCTTAGGTGAGATGCAGACACTGCAACCCCAGGGCTGACTCTGGGGTGTATTTCACAGTATGGCCCGCAGAGGGCAGCATGGCCCCATAGCAGGTTTGCAGGGAGGATGCAGGCTAAGGAGCCACTAGGAGGGATGGAGGTGGGGGTAGGGTGGGTGAAGAAGTAAGGCTGTGCTAGGCACAGCCCATCCCTCCTATATAGCCCACAGGGTGAGAAACTAATTGCCCAAGAGCTGCTGGGCTGGGCAACTCTTCTGCTCCCAGTTCCTGCAGGGACTTTCCCACCTTACCTCTCATGGTCTTCATAAGGACGAGGATAAGAACAAGGGAGAGGAAGAGGGTGGGGCTGAGCTCGGATCCCTATACCGTGACAACAGACCCAGGCCAGCTGCTTCTGCAGTAACTCTGTTCTTTGTTCTCCCTGGACCATGAGTCACCCTTGGCCTCTTCAGAGGACAACACGTGCACTCTTGGTAACCCTGACCACAGAGCCTTCTGTAGCTGTGTAAAAGCCCACTTGGACCACTCCCCAGGTACGGCTAGATTTCTATTTCCCTTGCAACCTCAACTTCTCCCCAGCCTGGGAGTCAGGAGAGTGTGTGGAACTCTGGCCAAGCCAGTTGGGGGACATTGACCTATCAAATAAAGGGATGGCACAGCAGGATAGCCTGATTCCCTGGGTGTGGACAAGACTCATTAGTGTTCTAACACAGCTGCAGGGACCATTTCCCCACAACCTGTTCTCACATCCTTCTACACTGCAGGTAGCAGAGGACAGGCAGAGAGCTAGCTGACTAAGCAGAGGTGAGCAGAGGCAGGGCCTGGTGAGGGCTCTGGTAGTCATCCACTCAGGTGGCTGGAAGGAGGGTCCTCCCAGGGAGGCCAGGGCCAAGCCAAGCTGCCAGCAGCAAGAGCTCCACTGAGCACAGGATGCAGTGTCAATAGTGCACCCAGGCACTGAGGATTGGGGGGGGGGGCAGTGTCACCACTCTCATTTGGGGATCCAGAGTCCCCATACCCTGTAAATTCCTCATATCAGCCAGCAGGTGGCCCCCAGCACCTGCCTTCTGCAGGACCTGGGACGTGGCAGACCAAACTTTGAACTTAGGGACTTCTGGGCAGGAAGGAGCCCTCCAGGATATACAGTCTAGCCCTGCACCCCAAGGCCTGGGGGTCTCTGGGCTGCCCCTCTGTGTTCCTTCCTTAGTCAAAGTCTAGCCCTGGGTAGAGGGCTTCATCAGCAGGGAGAGGCATAGGCCACTGAGGGAGCTCCACAACTGACCCCATCACAAGTCCATCCCTGATCTCCATTCGCTCCTGGAGGTGGGGGGCAGGGACATGTGCACAGGCCTGGCAGCCATCCAACCTGCAAAGATGCCTCCAGCTCTTCTGAGTGGTCAGGATTGGCCTGAGAGCAAACTCTACACCCCGGGGTATGGGAACCCTAAAGAGGGTAGTGTGGGCCCCAGGGCTGTTGAGAGGACAGAGCCCTGCCTATTGCTCTGGTCTCAGACCTTGTCCCCTGCTCTGGGCACCTGCCCTATGCAACCCATCTGCTCACCCAGTGACAGCACAACCCAGGCATGAGATCACGGGGTCTGGCTCGGGACAGGGGTGGTGGGACTCAGCAACTGCCTGACAACTGCTGTGCTAGGGGCTCAGGAATGGCTGTCAGCCAGGATCACCTTCCAGAACAGCAAGCCAAGCCCTCAGAAACGGGGCTTCGGTCCCAGCCTGGCATCTGCTGAGCATCTGGAGCCGTGCGCCATGAGGGCCCCGCGACTCTGGAGGTCTGAGACTGGGCTATGCCGTGACTGATGGCTGCAGGGCTGGGACCTGTGCTCCTCTGCGCTCATGAACACCCCCTCACATCTCATATTACCTGGTCTGGGCCTCCAGAGTGCAGGAGGGGCAGGGGAGGGACAGGTGTGAGGCTCCATCCCAGGTAGCAGGGAAAGGCCTGAGTCACGTACACCCCACCCCCACTGCAAGGTGACAGTGGTTAGAATAGTTCGGCCCAAAGTACACTAATATCACCTTTACAAAAAGGTGTCACTGTGAATATACATGAAATGCTGAGGCTCTTTTCTTTCTTTCTTTTTAATCACAGGATATCCTTTGTTACAAGAGGGAGCTAGTAAAACAGCATTCCTGCTGTCTCTTAAAGGGCGATGTTTGGGCAAAGCTGCTCTGGCCCTGGTAGGGTCAGGGATGGCTAGCGGAGGGAAAGGGATGGCTTTCAGAGGGAGGCTGCCTTCTGTGTCTGTCAAGCAACTGGGACTAAATGTGTCTCTGCTCACCTAGGGGACGATGGCTGTTTTGTCAGTCAGGATCTGGTGTGTGTGTGTAAAGTCCTGTTGCAGGTTGGGGTACAGGGTATCCTGAGGTCAGGCTCCTTCCTGAGCCCCATGTGCACAGGCCATACCATCAGGAGAGGCAGAGCCAGGGTTACCATTCAGCAGCTTGGCCACAGCCCCAGCCTCACCACTCCCTGGGTGTGATTTCAGACAAATTTTTTTTTTTTTTGAGACGGAGTCTCACTAAGTCGCCCTCGGTAGAGTGTGGTAGCGTCACAGTTCACAGTAAACTCCACTTCTTGGGCTTAAGCGATTCTCTTGCCTCAGCCTCCCAAGTAGCTAGGACTACAGGTGTCTGCCACAATGCTTGGCTATTTTTTTTGTTGTTGCAGTTGTTTTAGCTGGCCCGAGCTGGGTTTGAACCTGCTACCTCTAGAGTCTGTGACTGGAACTGTAATCACTGTTCAAGTGCCTTACTTTTAACAAATATGGCATTATATGGCATTTATTATAACCAGCATAGTGAGGGAAGCTCTATCTCTAGGACTTTGGCTAAACACTTAGCAAGGTTTTTTTTTTTTTTTTTTTTTTTTAGACAGAGCCTCAAGCAGTCCCCCAGGGGAGAGTGCTGTGCCATCACAGCTCACAGCAACCTCCTGGGCGCAAGCAAGTCTCCCGCCTCTGCCTCCCAAGTAGCTGGGACTACAGGCACCCGCCACAATGCCCAGCCATTTTTTGGTTGCTGCCGTCATTGTTGTTTGCTGGCCGAGCTGGATTTGAACCCACCAGCTCAGGTGTACGTGGCTGGTGCCTCAGCCTCTTGAGCCACAGGCGCTGAGTTGTTAGCAAGGTTTTTGAAAGCTTCTCCTGCCCACCCACCACAAGGCTACCACCCTTGGCCAGGCCCTCCATCTCTTTTACCAACTGGCTTCCCTACCGTCATGCTCTGTCCTATGTTCTTTGTACTAAATCTAGTCACATTCTTCTCCTGCCTAAAGGTCTTCAGCATCTGCCACTGTGCTTGGGACAGACAATTCCAACTCCTGGGGAGTGAAGTCTTAGGTTCAGGATCACTTCTCCCTTCTCTGCCCTCACTTGTCCCTGTCCCCTGCCCATATACTCTAGCCACACGCAGTTTTGTGGCCCTTCCTGCTACTATCCTGGGGCCGAGGTTCCTGGTCCACTCTTCTATTTGCTTCTTGGCTGTTACTCCATCTGGGAGGGAAGGGTGAGGAGATTTGGGAAGTGCTTTGCGATATTCCCCCTAGGCCCCATCCTGGCACATAGCCCTATAGTTGTGACTTAATACTATTATCAAGGGTTGGGTCTCTTCCCGCCCTCCACGTTATAGGCTCCAGTCTCATGTAGGTGCTCAATGCATCTATGTAGAAGGGAGGACTCCTAGGATGGGCACATCAGACTCCAGTTTGAGGGTCAGGAGAGCTGTGTTCCTGTTCCCATGTTCCTTTCTATGGGACACACAGCTTTTATCCATCTGCTATTGACTTGATCCTTAATGTCAAGAGTGCTGATAATGTCAACCTCTGCCTGAGGGAGTTTGTCCCCAAACAGGGGGCAGCTGGGGCCAGTTCTTGCTCTTCCATCCCTGTTCCTCATGGGCACCACTGTTCACCTCAGACCAGGCAGTGGCGAGCTAGCACACCTCGCCCTTCATAGCTGACACATGTGTCTTCCCAGTTGGCTCTGTCTTCAAGCTCAGCTTCTTCTGAGCTATTGCATGGCCTGACTGTTCTATGGAGGTACAGGCAGCCCTGGCCCACCCCTTCCCATGCTCCTGTAGCCTGGGTGTTTTTACCTCTTTCCGTGAGGGGCAAAGCCTAACACATGAACAGGAAAGGGACTGGCCCCAAGTCCCACAACGCCTCAAGTAGCAGTTAGTGTGCCCTTAAGGTCCTGCTGCCACCACAGGGCCTTGGATCTGCCCTCAAGGAGCTCCCACAGGGAGGTGTGTTCACAAATGCAGATGAACTCCAAGAGATAGCAAGGAGGACAAAGATATTTTACATAAAAGGGAAGACACGGCAAAGACATAGAGGGGGCAAAGAAAAAGGCGGGCACCCTTGGAAATGAAGGCATCAAGAGAAGGCTGTGGCAAGGGGAGACACACGAGGACTGTGGGTAGGAGGGGTGTGGGGGACTTAGGGATAAGGGCTGGATATCGCAAAGGAACCTTAAGAAGGACACAGTAAAGGTTGGAGGTAGGGTCTAGGAAGCAACTAGGATGAAAACTTTCTTCCTTTGTAAAATGAAGAGAATGAAAAGAATAAAAAAAAAAAACAACTGAGTTGCCTAAGGCTTGCAAGCAGCAGCTAAAGGGCAGCAAGAAAGGAGAGCAGGGCCACAGGCTATGAGGTATGCAGGAGGGAGCAAGCACGCCCACAGAGTGGGTGCTGGGAGAAGGGGACAAAGGTTGAGCTGAGCAAGTGGTCTCTGGTGGGAAGGCTGCCGAGAAGAGGAGGGGCTTGCTGGATGTGGCCAATAGGAGCACGTAGTGATGGCGGCAGGGCTGGGGAAGCAGACTCAGAAAACCAAGGGGATGGAGGAAGGGAGGCCATCGTGTGTGGATAAGTCTCCCTATAGTTTCCAGTAGAGGCTGGAGTTTGCCTGAGGGAGGGTGAGGAGGGACATCTGTCATGGTTCCTGGTTGTTGTTTGAAGGATGCCAGAGGCAGAGGAGCTAACATGAGGAGGACCCTGAGTGGGGCTACCAGCACATGGGGGAGGGAGGAAGAGGAGGAGGAAGCCTGAGGTCTCATCCCCAGGAGGGTGAGCTGGTGAGCTCACAGGTGAGAGGCTGGGGTGCTCTGGGGGTGAGGCGGGGCATGTATGAGTAGCCCAAGGAAGCCCTGCATCACGCCCCCATGGAAAGGATGGGCTGTGGCCAGCAAATGCTGCTTCTGTAGAGCATTCTGGAGGCACAGGGTTAGTGTGAGGCCACATTACAGTGGCCATGAGCAGAAGAGCCTTCCTTGCCCAGATCAGCCAGCCAGGGCCTGGGCGCCTGTCCAGTGTGTCCTGAGGGCTCAGGGCAGATGCTTGGCCCTCAGCAGCCCCAGAAGTGAGGACTCTACCCTGGAAATGTCTTTCCAAGTCCACTGGACACAGGTGAGAGGACAAAGGCATGCACCTGTCAGGCCAACTCAGAATGGCCACATAAAGGGCTTGGAACCTGGACAGCCTACCTGGGCAGACCTGGGGAGCAGAAGGTGTGGCTCACATCAGGTCAGCTCTGGGCTATCGTCCCTTGCCCTGGAACTCGGTGGCTCTGACGAGTGGAGGGAGGCTGGCATAGGCAGCAGTTCTCCTGTGGCCCAGGCATGGCACTGATGACAGGCCCCCCGGCTGGCCCAGCCTGCCCTCAGACTCCCCTCCTCTGGACTTGGACTCTGAACCCTGCTGGCAAGAGAAGCTGGTGTCCAAAGATGCCCAGATTCCATGTCCATTTTATCAGCTAAATGATGAGAAACTCACCATCCCCCTTCCTTACCCAGGTTACTCAGAGTGGTTTTGGAAATGATTGGGAGCCTACATGGGGTAGGAAAGAGGGCCATGGCTGTTCCGCAAAGCTTAACATATGTCCATTTTCAAAGAGCAAAGCCAAGCACAAAAAGAAAGCAGCCTCTTCTGTCCTTAGCCACCAGGGCCCTGTCACACTCTGTGGGCGTCTCCTGCTAAGAGAAGAGGCCTCTCACAGAGATTGTTCAATTAGCTCTTGGTGAAAACTGCTAACTTGGAAATTTGATAAGAATTGCTTCCATCCAGTTTCGTATTTGTCTCTTCTGAAGACTAGATTTCCTCCAGATGGGCACATTCCTGCTGTGGGCTGCCATGAAGTGGCCATGAAGGCGGCTGCTGGGGCTGCCACGGGATCTGTGTACCTGGCTTGGTCCCTTCTTGGTGGCTGAGTGGGTTGTAGGCACAGGTGGAGGCTGCCCTCATGTAGGGCCCGCTCCTCTCCATGCACCCCAAATTGAGCATCATGTGAAATGCAGGCCCAAGAAGTCAGTGATTCGCCAGGCACCGGAGTGCAGGCTGCTGGGAGGAAAGCTGAGAAGATGGCTGCAGTCCTGCCCCAGGCCAGGCCGGATGGGGCTGGTGGCCTGGGAGCTGGAAAGTGGAGGCCTGGAAATCAGGAGCTGTAGCAGAGCTGCAGGGATGAGGGGGCTATCGTGGGGGGGAACGGTGGAGACCAACGGAGGAGTGCCCACCCACAGCCGGTTGCAAGTCCTGGAGCATAGGGTGCTGTGGCCGTGGGGCTGACTGCACGTCACAGCTCGGGCCTCTCGCTGACCCCTCTCGTCCTGGGCTCACTGCAACCTGCTGAACGTTTTGGACATTCCCATGAAACCGCAGGGAAATGAATGGGGCCTAGTTCACAGGCATGGAAAACCCCAGAGGAGAAGGCCTCCGGAGCCAGACATAACAGGCCCTGCGGGTGAGGCTGGAGCCAGGTTTCCTACCCCGGGAGGCTGAGGCCGGGCAGGGCCTTTCTATAGGTTCAGCAGGCGGGCCCTGCTGCGGCCAGGCTCTGCTGCTTGTTTTTCTAGCTCTAAAGGAAGTCTCCAGAGGCTAGGCATCCAAGAGCGGCCCTCGGGCTCTGCCAAAGGGAGGCCCAGTGGCTGTAAAAGGGAGAGGAGGGGGCCTGTTCTGAGCGGGTTGACAGGGCAGAAAGCCCTTTGTCAGCGCAAAGCCAGCCCAGAAGACTTGCTCCCTGCCCAAGGTGCAGGCTCTGCTGCTGGTGGCAGGGGCAGGCCTGCATGGGGCCGTGGCCCGGCTCCTAAGCAGAACCAGGTGGCAGTCTGAGCTGAGCCGCCTTGCATGGCTCCCTGGCTCTGCTATAGTTGACACTAAAGCCTTTCTCCACTTCCAGGTGCTGCTCAACTAGAAGTGGAACTGTGGAACTGTGACCGGAGAAGGTGTGGTGAAGGCACACAGACAGATGACCAGCCACCTCGGGAGACTCCACAACAACTCTGATGCCCTGCTTGGCTCCAGGCCAGGGATTCCTTTCATGCCCTGGTAGTGACATTAACCCACTTTGGGAAGCACTGTTCCAGACCACTGTTGCCTTGTGGTGTGGGGGTATGTGTGTAGTGCATAGGCGCCTGTATGGGCTGGCTCTGTAGTCTTGGACCAAGAATAGACCTTGGACAACGTCAATGGGGCTGGGCTATCATAGACTTTGGGAGGGATCAACTTCAATTTTTAAATTAGGTTTTGGCATTGAGGTAGTCACAGGAGAAGGGTGTTCTGGAAAGCACAGAGTTTTTCCTCCGTTTCCTGCACATACTCACACACAGCCCCACAGACAGCTAGACGGGAGAGATGGGACACAGGTTTGGGGAACTCAGGCAGCTTTGCTGCTGCTGCAAATGAGAGTGTGCGCTGTTCACCTCTTATCCGCACAGCTGCTGGTGTTAGGTCCCCTTCGGCATGGCCACCACCCCAGCCACACCACCCCTACAGGCTGCAAGGAAATAAGAGCACAGCTGTCATCTGGGCCCAGGCTTTCTGCACTTTGTTATCTACTCTTTGAAATCACTTACACAGGGAGAGGCATGTCAGTCCTAAGGAAGGAGTCTGTGTCTCTGGGAGGCTACAGGTGACCACATAGCTCCTGTACTAGAGACTGCCAGATGCTGTGCCAACTGTGGCCCATCCAAGTCTCACAAGTCAGAGTTCTCATTCTTCCCAGGAGCCCAGGAGGCTCAGAGAGGTGGTCTGAGTCCCTCTCCCAGAGCAAGGATCCCAGTCCCCCATCATTCACTGCTTTGTGGATGAGTGGTGAGCCTGTGCCACTCATTTGGAACCTCTTGAGGATGAGGGGGAGGCACAGAGTTTCTTACCAGCACCTGCCTAAGGGCCCTGCTGATAGTAGGACTCACGCTGAAGCCTGATGGTGTGGTACCAGTGGTGATCTGCTGCTTCACCATCATGTGTCCTCTTCCTCAATGTCAGGGGAACCTCCTCCCCTCAGCAAGGGCGCAGCAAGTGCACAGTCAAGGGTCCCTGATCTCAGCCTGGTTCCCTACCTGCCCAGGCACCTCTGAGGGATGGAGCTGTTTCCTAAGGCAGTGCCTGGCCCGTAGACCTGAGGCTGGCCACACAGCAGGCAAACATGTACCGCCACCTTTGGCCAACCACTTATCTGGGCCAGGACAGTTATCATCACCTTGAAAGCCTGTTTTCAGGCCTCTGGTTCACCCTTGGCTCTCTCCTGGTAGGACAAAGAGGGCAGAAACAGGATGACTTAGCCCTGTGCCATCACATGGTCCAGGGGCTCTGGACCCTTTTCTGTCTCAGGGTCACCCTAGATAAGCATAAGTACTAAGAAATTTGCTCTCCCAGATCCTGGACTCCTCGTCACCAACTGGAGGTGCCAGGTTTGCAAATGCTCCTCATATACCCCTGTAGATGTGTCAACAGGACAGGGTAGAGTGGGCTGTGGGCCATGGCAGCAGAATGGGGAAAGACCCTGTAACCCTTAGACACATTGTTCCGACCCCCCCTCCCCCCACCAACAGCCTTACACAAGCCTAGTGTTTGCAACGGGGGGTGGGGAGGAGCGTCTTGACTGAATTCTGAGCTGGGCACCAAATCTAGGCACTCCCCAAGTTTCCCTCTGGTGTGCTCCATACTATTAGAGAAATCTCAAAAATTTGGGTAGTTCAGTCCCTCGCCCAGGCCTGAGTATGGAGCAGGACTTTGCAGGGTGTGCTCTGAGGGGCCTTAACTGTCACATCCAAGGCCGTAGCTCTCTGACCCTTGCATGCTCTTGCCAGCCTATTCCCAGCCTCAGCCCAGCTCCCCCACCAGCATCTAGGAAATTGTGCCTCTCTTCCCCACGGCTCTCTTCCTTATAGGTGACAGGTGCCCAGACCCTCTAGGCCCCATTAGGTTTCCATGCTGTCCCCTTTGCTCCCCATGACTGGTCCCATCTTCCCCACTCAGCCTGTGGTATAGTTTGCCAAGATTCAATATAGGCCTCTCCCTCCCTGGCCCCGGGGACTGTGGGTGATTCTAGCACAGAGCACATCACTGAATCTTTACCATTTTTCTCTTGAGACCAGTTTTCCTTGGTAGACCACAGTCCTTAGGGCTGGGAGGGTGTCTGGGGACACCTGGCCTTGCCCATCTCTGTATTTCAGAGCCTAGGAGCATGTGCTGGAGCTGATGAAATATTTGAGGGAATAAATGAGGCATTTTAGAGACAAAATTTGTATCTTGTTTGAAGGAAAATGCTGAGTGAGGAACAAGATCTGTTTTGGGGAGTGGAAGCAGGGCCCTCCAGCAAGAAGGGACTGAGGGTGGCAGTTATAGGTCCTATCGTTTCCCTTCAGCTTGTCCCTCCAGGACCACAGGCACATGAACTTGTCAGAGAGAACCTGAGACAGCTTCTGCTGCCTAATGGATACACTACACTTGCCCTTGTCCATTGCCTTTAGTCCATTCTTACCAGCCTGCACATGGTTAGCACTTAAATTCAACACAGGGGGCACGGTGATTGGGACTCTAATAAATGAATGCATGCTCTTTTTCAAGGGCAGCCTGCCTCACCATAAATACAAACACCAGCAGATTAAAATAAAAATCCCTCTCCTCCTAGGTTGTTTCCACTGAACCAGCTCTTATCTAATCAGCCGCTGGGATACTGCATGTTGGGTCTGGCAAAGCTCTTCACTAGTTCTGTGACTTCCGAAATACTGACACATAGTGGTAAGAACTAGGAGACTTTACCTCTCTCAAGTTTACATGGATGGAGCTGGAATATATTCTTAGCAAAGTATCTCAAGAATGGAAGAAAAAGTGTCCAATGTGCTCAGCCATACTATGAAACCAATTTATAGCTTTCATATGAAACCTATAACCCAATTATAGCCCGAGAAGAAGGGGAAAGGGTAGAGGGAGGGGAATGGAGGGGAGAGGATGGGTGGAGGGAGAGTAAATTGGTGGGACCACACCTAGGGTGCATCTTACAAGGGTACATGTGAAATTTACTATGTGTAGAATACAAATGTCTTAACACAGTAACTAAGCAAATGCCGTGAAGGCTATGTTAACCAGTTTGATGAAAATATTTCAAATTGTATATAAAACCAATTTACTAAAAAAAGAAAAAAAAAAAAGAACTAGGTTCACAGTGGTTTGAATGGATTTGTTCCTATTCAGAGCACTCTGGGCTTCCCCTCCCTCTTCATGTACCTGCCCCAGGTGGCACTGAGGCCCCTGCTCTGCTTCACTCACAGGAAGGGGTATGTGGGACAAGCCCGGAGACTGCTGAGCTTTGACTTTACTTCTACCTTGTGTCTTTGGCCACTTAAAGGTCTCACATGCAGCCTGTGTGAAGACTTCAGCCCTTTCCTGGGTGCCACCCTCACTATACCTTAGAACCAAGACCAGAACAATCTGGATTAGGTCCTCAGTCCCTCTAGGTGAGCTGGGCCAATGGTAAGTCAGATGGCAGGGCCAGAGGATGCCAAAGCCTGACTGGCCCTGACAGCTCCACTTCCCTATGCAGGTTACCAGGCATGACAGCCTCACCTTGTGTAGCTGCCAGGGTGCAAAGGGAAGCCCTGCTCATCCGGGATTTAGGGTGCTCTAAGAAAGCTCGTTTGGCACCTGGGATGCTGCCTAGCAATGGCTTCCTCACAGGTAGGTAGGCTGCCACAAGCCTGGGCAGCCCTGCAAGGCGGGAAGGACCAGACTCTTCCCTTCGGGCCTCTCTCTCTCAGGGAAGGTGAGAACTGCTTTTTCTGGCAGAGACCACAGCACCCAGGTCTCTGTGGTCTTGTCTGCCACTTGGCAGGGTAGAAAACAGCAGGCAAAAGTGGTCCTCCAGTCTATGAGGTACATGGGTGGAATTCTCACGGTCCTTCCTTGCACTCTGAGGAAAACTCTGTCGCAAGACTGAGTGCATATCTGTTCACATCTGTTAAGTATTCCACAAATATTAATTATCAGTGTTATTAAGAACACCTGCACTAAATTAAGGCAATAAGAATCTGGTATTATTGAAATATAGAAGAATATAAAAAATGTAGTACATGAGGGAAGAACAGCAAATACTGTGTGCTCCTGGTAGACGCCCACTCGGCATCTGCTGACTGCCTCCAGTGTCCCGACACTGTGCTGGGGTTGGGATAAGGACACTGTCCTTACTCTTGGGCACTGAGATTCAGACTGACGCATACTCACTCCTGGTTCCCTACCTCCTGTCAGAATTTTATTAGAGTCGTAAACTGGCTCTTTCCTCATTACCCAGGGACTGAGCACCTGCTCAGCGTGCTCTTAGCGCTCCGGGGCAGGAAGCCTTTCCCGTGCGTTGTCCGCCCTCTGCACACCAAGACATTGGAGTTGGTGGTCTTTCCATGGGTCACAGAGCCAAAGGTGACAGCCTGCCTCACAGGGCACACAGCAAGGTGCTGGTGGTTCTGAGGAGACTAGTGGCCCACCTCGATGATGTGAGAGTTAAGTTTGGTGACTCCAGCAGCTGGGATATACACTAGGAGAAAAGACTGAGGCATGAAAAGTCCTTTCTGCTTTAAGAACAGAATATTGAAAAATCACAGTGATGGTTCTCCAGAAGATTTATTATAAAGATGTGACCAGTTAACTGTTTTTTCATGTACACTGAACACTATTAAGAGGAAATAGATTTAGATCACATTGGAGAGCTACTGGAATGAAGGGAGAGCTTCCTAATGTAAAGAATACATTAACCAGTCATGTCAATTCAATTTAATAAGCACAGCATCTTGCTTACCTGATGCTCAACCACATGCCATCTCACACTTTGAGATAAGGGAGGGGAGCGGCCCGCATAAAGCCTCCCAGGGTAGACCTCTTGCTCTGTCCTGAGCCTTTCTTCCCTCTAAAAGAGGACTGTGAGCAGCCCACCTTGGCTTCCTAATGGATTCCATGTAGCCTGCAAAGCCTCATGCCCAGAGTGGGCTGGAGAGGGTGCTAGAGGCTTCTGGTCAGCAGTGGAAAGTGACACTGGCCCTGAAGGCAGAGATGCAGATGAAGACGGAGCAGGGCCTCAGTAAAGTGGAATGAAGACACAGCGATCTGGGCATTATGTAGAGGCAAATGGCACTGCAGATGCAATAGACCCCAGAGACTTTTATATCACGATATCGACATTTCAGATAATCCTAAATTATTAAAAAGGGTTATGTTATGTTCAGCTGACACCATTAAAGTAAGGTATAGATAAACTAAAGGAAAAAGTTTTGGCATTTGGAAGAATACATCCACTTCTAGGTAAAATCATGGTTCTATATAGAATAATTCCTTTCTTATTATTCTAGATAGCACAAACTCTAACATATGTATGTATTGACCACAGTCAGCTGGTGTGAGCAGCAGCCTATAGTCAGGGACAGAAAAGGGATCCTCCAAAGAGTGGGAATGGCCCCCCTACCTTGGGGCCTGACTGCAGAATCTGGGTGCTCTAGTTAGCCTCAGCTCCAGGGCAATGAGAGCTGGGTCTCTAACCCTGAGGGATAAGCCATCTCTGGCCATCTTTGCCCACTCGTCACAGTCCACTATCAAGTTTGGTGCCTATCACCTGCTAGCCATTGTAGGCAGACCCGTGTCTTGTCCACCCTTGAGGCAGGCATGGGTCAGCCTGGGGGTAGCTCGCAGTCAGTAGAGTGATACATGTTCATTATCTCAGCCAGGCCCTACCATGCAGAGCAGCTGTAGAAGTCGGCCACTTCCTCTAAGTCACTATGAGATCTTTTCCCAGCTGGATGCCCTATTGGAGAAGCATCTCAAGAACAGAGTAAGTGAGTTCCATTCTTCTTCAATAAACAAAGTGGCAGCTAAGTGATTTATGCTCACTGATAGCTGTTGTCTATCATGGAGCATAGCAATCCCTTCAGGCTCTGGAGGCTTCCTGCTCAACCTCTAAGAAAAAGCCACAATACTCCAGAGAGCTGGGAGTGGCAGGGAAGACAGGTCAGGAACACTTCCCCACAGAGAGCACAGCCAAAAGTTGAGAAAGCCACGCACATTCTGGTCATCTGCCAGGAAGTTGCAGGAGGTGACAGCCATGGGCACCTTTCTTCAGGCTCAGACTCAACATGCAATCCTGCCTGTTTCTTTTACAGGCTAATCTCCTGTGAGTATCTCAGGCTTCTGTGGCCTGGGCCTGGGCTCTAGGCTTCCAGGTACCCAAGAAAGGGTGTTTACTGCAAAGGAATTTGCCACTGAAATATCTGAACATGCAGATGTGTATGGAGGGGGCCGGAAGCACTTGTCCCACTTGCCAGGAACTGAGTGACCCTGTTGTCACGCAGGCATCGAGCCTGAAAATCGCAGTCTCTGCTAGAACTTCTTTGAATCCTGAAAAGGGCCAAGCTTCACTGGTTTTAAAAACTGCCTGGCTGAGCCAATAGCCTATAAAGGCTAATCTTTAAGGCTCCAGAGAGCAGTCTCCTTCTGGGGATGCACAACTGAGGATGGACAAATACCCAAGAGACACAGAGAAAGAGACATAGTCATGCCAGGAAATTCTAGAAAGGTACGGATGTGGCAGGTACTTACACAGAAAACAAACATGCCAATTTTCACGATTGTCTGTCACTGGTGAGAGTATGTCACCATGTGCTATGCATCTGGGAAATGACTGAACACATCTAAGCCACACCAGGTTGCTACAGCCCCACTGGGCTCTGCAGAATAGAGGGATCTTCAGGCTGTCACCAGAAGGCAAGCAGAGAGAATAGCCAAGTGACACAGAGGAAATCGAACTCAAGAAAGAAAACGAGGTATCTGCTTAAGGTAGTTGTGTTAAATCAACCAAGAAAACATTTGCTGTCTTTTATAAGGTCTTTGAGAATTTTTGGGCAGTGCCTGTGACTCAAGGAGTAAGGTGCCAGCCCCATATACCAGAGGTAGTGGGTTCAAACCTGGCCCTGGCCAAAAACTGCAAAAAAAAAAAAAAAAAAAAATGAGAGTTTTAAAGAAGTTTCAAGAGTTTCTGGTGTCCTAGAATTTTCTGTCTTATAGGGAAATATTTTGGATCATCTTGGTTAGTGATTTGGGCTGTAAAAGGAGGGGTATGAGAGGACAGACCCAGGCCCAGAAGCTGTTAGGTTTAAGTCTCTACCTTCACTGCACTATTCATTCCTCTCTTGAGTCTCGGCAGAGAAAGAGTCTGTGTATGTGCACAGGACTCAAAATCCTCATAGTGGGACTGCTGAGACTACAAAGGGCTTAAGAGTACAGGCTCAAGGGCGGCACCTGTGGCTCAATGGAGTAAGGAGCCAGCCCCATATGCCAGAGGTGGCGGGTTCAAACTCAGCCCCGGTCAAAAACTGCAAAAAGAAAAAAAAAGTACAGGCTCTAGGGACAGCACCTGTGGCTCAATGGGTAGGGTGCTGGCCTCATATACTGAAGGTGGTAGGTTTGAGCCCGGTCCTGGACAAACTGCAACAAAAAATAGCCGGGTGTTGTTGTGGGTGCCTGTGGTCCCAGCTACTCGAGAGGCTGAGGTAAGAGAATCACCTAAGCCCAAGGAGTTGGAGGTTGCTGTGAGCTGTGTGATGCCATGGCACTCTACTGAGGGCAATAAAGTGAGACTCTGTCTCTTTAAAAAAAAAAAAAAAAGTACAGACTCTACTCCATAGTCTGAGCTGCTCTGACCAGGAGAAAAGCCCTCACCCCACCTCTCTAGCAGACAGCAGAGATTTGGGAAGGCTCTGCATCTGGCATAGGTGGCTAGCCAGAGCTACAGGTGTAGCCTTGTCACAGGCAGGCACAAAGGGCTCCCTTCAGCTTGAGACTTTTTTTTTTTTTTTTTTTGGAGACAGAGTCTCACTTTGTCACCCTTGGTAGAGTGCTGTAGCATCACAGCTCACGGCAACCTCCAACTCTTGGGCTTAAGCGATTCTCTTGCCTCAGCCTCCCAAGTAGGTGGCACTATAGGCATCTGCCACAATGTCTGGCTATTTTTGTTGTTGTTGTTGTTGGCGTTGTCATTGTTGTTTAGCAGGCCCAGGCCAGGTTTGAACCTGCCAGCCTAGGTGTATGCTTGAGTTTGCTTCCATGGCCGCAGAAATCAGAGAAATATGGGATGGGGCAGATGACAGGGATATGCGTACATTTGTGGGAGGGGGTTATTGCAGAAATGCAAAGATGCTGAATGCACTTGTGAGGTAGTCTGGCAACTCTTCTCTTTGACATCTATGACAAAAGTGATATTTGTGATCTTGGGGGTTACACATTCAATATTCTGCCAGGGAATCAGTGAAGAGTAGGAATAGCCTGCGCTCTGAAATCTGACACATCCATCCGAATACTCATTCAATCCTTTGTGAAATGGACAAGGCAAAACCTCCTTTACAAGGTTAGAATAAGGGATAGCAGTCTTGCAATAAACTTTAGTTCCTTTTCTCTTAAATAAAAAATCAGATTCCATCTGCCCAGCTCCTAGCCCACAAACCACCACTGAAAACTTAAGAGTGTTTCAAACTGAAAACTCATCTTGGGGAAAAAGTGTACACTAAAAGGAAAGGCCAGTAAAAATTTTTTATCATCTACAAGTGAGCTTGTGGTGAAAACTCTGAGATCAGGAACAAGACATAGATGCCTGCTGTTCTTACTTCTATGAGGCTGTATAGTGCAATAGAAATACATGATATGAGAGTTGGAAAGGAAAATGTAAAACTGTCATTATTTGCAGGTGACATGATTTAGGTATATAGAAAATCAAAAAGAATCTATAAATTATTTGACTCCAATAAATAGATCTAGCAAGGTCACTGAATTGATTAAAAAAAATTGTATTTCTTTATATCAGCCACAAAGAGAAAATGAAATTTATAAATACCCCTTAAAATAATACCACAAATCAAATACCTAAGAGGAAAGGTTACGAAAGATGAGCAAGAATGCTACTCTGAAAATTACAAAACATTACTGAGATCAAAGGAGATGTAATACAGGGATATACGGTGTTTGTGGAGTAGAAGACTCAATAATATAAAAGTGTCATAGTTCCCAAATTGAGTTATAGGTTCAAAGCAATCTCAGTATAAATTCTAGCAAGTTCATGTGCATATATGTGGCAACTGACAGTCTGATTCTAAAATTTATATGAAAATAGAAAGGGCCAAGAATAGCCTAAGAGCTCTTTGAAGAAGCAGAGCAAGGTGACAAGTCTAGCACTATTGGATATCAAGATTTTTGTAAAGGTACAAAAATTAAAACAGGCTACTGATCTCCTTACCACGTGGTATTGGTACAATAAATAAACAGACCAGAGATACAGAATAGACTATGCAAAGAGACCTGAGCAGATGTCAGCACTTTGTTTTTGACAAAGGTGGTACTGGAAAGCAGTGGAAATCTTTTCAATTACTGATGCTGAGTCAATAGATACCCTTGTGGAAAAAATGGAACTTGCTATACCATAGTAAAAATTAATTCTGAGTAAATTCTTCTAGAAGATAATATAGAAACATGTCTTTTAGATTTTGATACAGGCAAAAATTTCTTTTCTCTCTTCTTTTTTTTTTAGAGACAGAGTCTCATTTTCTAAACCCTCGGTAGAGTGCCGTGGTGTCACAGCTCACAGCAACCTCTAGCCCTTGGGTTTAGGCAATTCTCTTGCTTCAGCCTCCTGAATAGCTGGGACTATAGGTGCCTGCCACAATGCCTGGCTTTTTTTGTTGTTGTTGCAGTTTGGCTGGGGCCAGGTTCGAACACGCCACCCTTGGTATATGGGGCTGGCGCCCTACTCACTGAGCCAAAGGCGCCACCCGGCAAAAATTTCTTCAATGGGATACAAAAAGCATTTAATCATAAAGAAAAAGATGGATACAGAACAGAGAAGACAATAAATCAAGAAGAAAAACAGAAAACCTAGTAGAAGATTGGGCACGAAATCAGAAAAGGCCCTCTACTGAATGGCCAATAAACAGATGAACTCTTGTACATTGCTGGTGAATTACATATGGGTGAGCAATTTCACCTATAGGTATATACTCAAAAGAAATACACATGTGTACCAAAAGACATGTATGAGCAGAATTATTTATAATAACTCCAAACTGGAAACAACTCAAATTGTTGATTTAATTAATACAGATTGAATAACTGATGAATGGACTATAGCAGTGGTTCCTGTCATGACCCACAGGAACTATATTAAAGGGTTGCAGCATTAGGAAGGTTGAGAACCACTGGACTATAGCTAGGTGCAACAGAAAAGAAGAGTTCAAACATAATCTTGAGAGAAACAAAGTCAGACACAAAAGAGAATATACTGAATGATCCCATTTATATCAAATTTGAAGCCAGGCGAAACTAATTGATCGATAGTGTCAGAGATTACAACGGTGGTATCCTTTTGGGAGTAGGGAGGGGCACGTGGGAGGCTCCTGGGGGCGGTAATGTTCCATTTCTTGACCTGGGTATGTTCATTTTCTAATACTGCCCATTTTTGTGGCTTCCATATTTCCTTGCTCTGATCATTTCTGGACTCAGAAAGCTAGCTGAGCGGTTAGTAACTTCTATGAAGGCCTGAGTACCAGGGCTCAGCAGCAGGGGAAACAATGCTAAAGCACTTCATCTCTCCTCCCCAGTTTTCCCAGTAGATGGGGAAGGGTCCTTATTTAGCATAACTCCTCTTGCCCTGGCCTGCTGTGTGTCCAATTACATGTGCAGGGGAGTGGAGACTATAACTCCAGAGGTAACGTAAGAATGCAGCAGGCAGCTGTGCAGCCCCAGGACGGCTCAGTACCACTTCTGCATAGCTGTTCTGAGGCCCCACACCTGCTGGTATTGCACAACTGAGGTATATTCCAGAGAGAAGCCTGCTCACTTGACCTCTTATGTACACCTTGACCTTCAGGGCATCAGTTTCCCTTTCTAAAATGAGACTGTTCATAACATCTTCTTTCTGTAGTTAGTGGGGTGGTTAAATGAAACGCTGAGTTTTTTTGTTTATTTGTATGTTTGTTTTTTTGAGACAGGCTCCCAATTTGTTGCCTTGGCTAGAGTGCATCATCATACCTCAAATCCCTGGGCTCAAGGGATCCTCCTGCTTCACCCTCCCAAGTAGTGGGGATTACAGGTGTTTGCCATCATGTCTGGCTAATTTTTTCTATTTTTTTTTGGTAGAAAAAAGTGTTTTGCTCCTGGCCTCAAGTGATTGTCCTTCTTCAGCATCCTGAAATGCTAGGATCACAGGCATGAGCCACTAATCCTGGCCTATGTTTCTCAGGCTGTTCTTGAACTCCTAGCCTCAAGTAATCCTCCTGCCTCAACCTCCCAAAGCAATAGGATTATAGGTATAAGCCAGCATGTAATGCTGTATTTTGACACTCAAGATAACATGATTGCTGCTGCATGGAGTGAGGTGATGGGAGAGAAGGGTATACAGAGCCATGGCTGTCCCTCTGCGTGGGTGGACAGTGAGGAGTCATGCCCTTTGCTGAACATCACCTGAGTCCAGCAATGGAAGCAGGAGTTGTGCCTGCATCACGCTGATGCCAAGCACTAGCGGCTGTGATGGAACACAGTGAGCTCACACCTGTGCTGAGCGCAGCCAACTCTCACACGCAGGGTGCAGCTGCAGGCTTGCTCTCATGAGGTCACTTTTGGCACCTCCCTGGTGCATTGCCTCCAACTTCCCCCAAACCCCTCCTCTCCCATGATTTCCAGTTCCTCTTTCCTAGACAGGGGTTTCACCAGGGAACAAGAAAGGCCTTCATTCTGACCTGGCAGTGTCTGCGGGAGGCCTGGCGGCTCGTGTTCTCTATAATGAATAGCTTTTAGGTAACACTGCTGCTTTGCCTGAGGAACTGGCATCAGCTCCAAGGTGAAGACAGAAAGCGTCATTTCTGAAGTACTAAGAAGTGTTGGTGCTGGTCTGAAGTTGTCAGGGCTGCTGGGAAATATTCCCTCTACTTATTTAGGAAGAAGGAAGAGAAGAAAGACAAGCAGGGGAAGAAACAAATTAAATACGGGACTTAATCCAGGAACCCCCTGTTCTCTCTCCTCCCCAAGTGTGGTAGCTAGGAAAAGGCAAAACTTGGATCTCCTGCCACTGACGATGGCCCCAGCTGCAGGTTGTGATTCACCACTGCATTTGTCCTGAAGCTACTCCTCCTGTGAGCACACCTCCAGGGTCCAGATGCAGACCAGGTCACAGGTGACTTTGGCCTTGGCTCAAGGACTTCCATCAGCAAGCCCTGCTCAAAACTAGGCTATAGTCTGAGACTCTTCCTACCCAGTTCCCCTTCCTTCTCCAACTCCTTCACAGGGGGTCAGACTTTTGTCGAGGTCCAAAGGCTCTCTGCCTCCTCCTGCTTGCTCCCCTCTCACCCTTCATAGGCGTCTTCCTCCATATATCTCTTAGTGTCAAGCCCTGCCTTGGCATCTGCTTTTAGCAGGCCTGAACTGACACAAGAGAGGCTAGAGTGGTTCTGAGAAGAGAGCTGAAAGGTGGAGTATGGGGGTAGCTCACTCACTACCTGGAGGGCACAGGGGAACACTCTTCTGAGTGGGTTGTGGGCATGGACGGGCTCTGCACAAAGCAGTAGCCTAAAGACTTGAAGACTCACAGTATGAGAACTATGGAGGGGGCTGTGTGTTCTAAGGTGAATACTGCTCTGCAGAGGTCCCCAGTTCCTAAAAGCAGCAAAAGGTCCAGTGTGGGAGCAGAGTGCCTCTTTGGCCCAGCCTTCCCTAGTGAGGCAAGCAATGTCTTCACGCTGTAGGATGCAGAGGTCAATCCCCTCCAGGGGCACCTGTACCTCCTCTCCAGGCTGCCAGGCCCATAACTAGGTTCAAATGCCAGCCTAGTCCAGCTAGAGATGTGCTGGGCCTGATTAAGGAAGGAAAAAGATAATACACTGAAGGAGTGAGAAGAATTAGCTGGCAAAATTTGAGGGGCTTGATCAAGGGGCCAAGAAACAAAGTTAGATGGGCAAGAAGTCATTGATTCAAGGGCATTTTCTTGGAATGCAGGATTTAACACCCAGTTGAAGATTCTAGGGGATGGGGCCTTAGAAGCCTGGGGAAAGTGACATCCAAGGCCATGTGAGGGCTAAGCCTGCACTGCCCTGCCAGATGGTAGAGAAAAGGCTGAAGAGGCTGAGAGAGGGGTCATGAGGGGACAAACATCTTTGAGTCTAGGAAATTCAGCGGAGAGAGACCTAGGTTCTGTGAGGGGTGCCCATAGTGACCCCTTTACCAAAGTCATAAGAAGCATGCCTGTGAGAGGGATGTCGGCATGGTAAGGACATTGGTGGTGGGTCTCCTCTGCATGACAGAGAGGACAGCAAGAGAACGTGTCACGAGAGCATCACCCATGAGGATGATGGAGCCTGAGGGGGCAGAGGCTGCAATAACACAGCAAGGGTCCCACTGAACTGCCAGTGATGTCTGCTGCTAGGCTCCTTGGGCTCTGTACACCCAGGGACCAGCCGAAGTAAGGAAGAAGGAGTCATAGGGGAGAGATGATAACTGATTGATGGAGGGGGCCAGGAGGAAGGCATGTGGAACTCAATGGACCTTCCTTGCCCCAGTGTGACCATGAACAGATACAGACACATATCTCTTCTGGCAGAGAATATGAGAGTCATAGGCTCAGAAACCTCAGCAATGAAGGTGTGGGTCGCACTACTAGACAACTACTGAGACTGCTATAGTTCTGCTGAGTGTGAGAACTTAGCATGGGCGATGCAGGAGGGAGGATGGGCCAGATGGGGCTCTGAGTCTTGTTACAGCAACAGAGGTGGTAGTCTTTCTCACTGACTTCTCTTTTCATTCATTCTTTTTCTTTTTTTTTGAGGTAGGGTCTCACTCTGTCACCTAGGCTGGAGTACGGCGGCATCAATGGCATCATAGCTCACAGCAACCGTAAACTCCTGGGTACAAGTGATCCTCTTATCTCAGCCTTCCGAGTTGCTGGAACTACAGGTATATGTCACCACATCTGGCTAATTTTTCTGCTTTTGGTAGAGATGGGGACTTGCTATGTTGCTCAGGCTGGTCTTGAATTCCTGGCCTGAAGTGATCCTCCTGCCTTATCTTCCCAAAGTACTAGGATTATAGGCATGAGTCAGCGGCCAGCTAACTATCTTTTCTAAGCATCTCCTAAGAAGAAAGGCCATAGTAAAGGAAAAACAGGCCTGTGCAGTGCAAGGAGTGGGTCAGGGGCACCATGAGAAGCCCCCTTTAGTTCAGTCCTCCTGCTGTGGGGGCTTAAGTGACAAATAGCAGCTGCTGGCCTTCTGCTCCCAGGCATAGGCATGGTGAGGGACCAATGGAAGTCTCATGTGATTCAATTCTGGCCACTGCAGGCTGAGGCCTACCCAGCCAGCCTGCTGCCCTTGGCCTTCTCTTTCTTGGGGACCAGGCAGGACCTACCTGTGTACCCTCCCCTCAACCTCTGCAGACCTTTCCTGAAATCTGTCTCTCATACATTAAACCTGCTGGGATTCCACTTGACCCAAACTATCCCATCACATCCTCCATGATGAACACAGAACAGTAGAAAAAGAAGTATGCTATGATTTTAGAGCTAGTGCTCTGGTCTGTCCTGTTTGTCTGAGGAGTGTGCTCTGAGACACACGCAGCTAAGCATCCTGATTCCCTGTGGGTAGTGGGCATGCTGGGAGGCCCCTAGGTCCAGAAAGAACTATGTGCTCAGGGGCTGGGAAAAAGACTCCAGATGGGCTTAGAGGGTCCAAGTGCTGGCTGGTGCCAGGAAGGCCAGTGACTTGAGCTACCAGGTGCCCATAGGCTGGGGAAAGGACATGGAGCCAACGCAGAACTACCTTGTTCTCTGGAAGGCCGTGGTGGTGCCATCCCCCAGAGCAGGCTTATGAATATGGCAGATGCTCAATTGAGGGAAATTATCTCCCAGGACAGCTCGTTCTCATACTTCTAGAGGCTGGCTAGCAGTTTTGATGATACATGTTTCAAGGCGCCAAAATGAGTCAGTTAGCTAGGCAGGGAAAATAGGAAAGATTTCATTTTATTAGGTTAGTCAACTAACCTGTGCCAAGAGTAAGATGGAGGTAGAGGAGCCAGCTGTGAGCATCAAGAGAGATTCTAGAGAGTTTACAGGGACAACTGATCGGCTAGCAGTGCTGGCCTGCCTGGACCAGAGTGAGGGACAACTACCAACAGGGAAGAGGAGAGGGCACCCCAAAGCTAGGGCCACTGAGGCAGATACTTGGGCAACTATACCCAGAGACTGTGAAGTCATTACAGGTTACACAGCCACACCACACCCATCACTCCATTCCATCTTCCCATAGCCCTGGGATGTATTAGAGTCTTCACGCTTCAAGTGGATACGCTATATCACTGAGTGGACAGTGACCTGCTATGGAGCATGATTGGCTGCATTTAGACTTCTGATGACAAGTCAGAAGCTGCCCACCCAATATGGGGCCCACAGGCACTGGAAGTCCCAGCATTTCCCATATAGAGCTTCTCAAAGAGCTGGAAGAGGCCACAGTTGGCACTCCCTAAGCCTCACGCAGTGAGGAAGGCAGGTGGTGTGGAGGCACAGGCATTTGGAAATGCCTGACCTGAGCACAAGCCAGGCCCTGCTCTTGATGCTTTATTTTTACAGTGTTACAGGTTTATCTTTCAGATTCTCAATCTTTTTTCTTAATTTGTAAAACTGTGAAAATAATATGAATGGTTCTATAACTAAAAATAACTGGGGTCAGTCCCTAGCCCAGTGCTTGTGGGCATTCAGAAGGCAGTAGTTCCTGCCCTGATTACATTACATGGATCACACCTCTAGATGTCACGGACAAAAGTACAGCCTGGCAAAGTTAGCTTCTACACATTAGCCTGACATATTTACTGCTCTTTGTAATTATTACTATGCCTCACTGTCCAGCAAAAAATGGTAGGCAGTTGATGTCAATGACTATTATTTCTACTGGATTTATAGAGTTAAACCAAATTTGTACAACTTCTCTCTTCCACATTTTAGTTCTTCAGAATTCATAACTATCCACGGAGATAGTTTTCCCTGATATCGTTATGTGATTTAATCCTCATCAAAATCCCATAACAAATGAAAAGACAAAGTTGGAAAGAGATTTGACTCCCCAGTAGCCAAGCTCCCTAAACAATAAAAGTAGGCCCCTGCCTTCCCGTCATAAAGCATTACTTGCCAGGTACCGGATGAGGTACCAGGGTACTGAAATGAACAAATCAGGGCCCTGACCTCAAAAGCATTCAGCCTAGAAGAGGAACCCAACAAGGAGAAGACTGAAATGCTGGCAAGAGGATGGGCAGGCATGGCACAGGGTCATGGGGAGGCACACCTGGTTCAGCTCTGGTAATGCCTGGTAGGGTATGAAATGGCTTCCCAGAAGAGAAGGAGAGTAGGTGGGTAGAAAGAGAAGTATGGGTTACTCAGATGGGTGGACAGGGGGCAGTGGGAAGAGAGGTAGGTGCTCTAGAAACAGGAAATGGCATGGTCACACAGAGACACATGAGCCCAGGAGGCTCGAGGTGGCCTGGTTAGGGATGTGTGGGTGCTGGATAGGCAGGGCTGGGTGACAGCACTGCCCTGAGGGGTAAGGGATGCCTGTCCCTCTGGTAGCCTATGAGTATCTGATGGCATCATCAGTTTAATTCAGCTCGGTAGCCCCAGGATCCAGTACTAGACTGGCACATAGCAGAAACTATAGGTTTGTTGAATGAGTGAGTGGTAAGACCTGCATTTTAACAAGTTTACTCAGACATCTAGTTCAGACAAGATGGTAGACTAAATTGACGTGGACCTCCTTCCCAACACACAGAGAAGTGATAGATAAAATATACCACAACAACACAGCGCCTGTGGCTCAGTGAGTAGGGCGCCAGCCCCATATGCCGGAGGTGGCGGGTTCAAACCGGGCCCCAGCGAACTGCAAAACAGTCCCAGCTACTCGGGAGGCTGAGGCAAAAGAATCGCCTAAGCCCAGGAGTTGGAGGTTGTTGCGAGCTGTGTGATGTCACGGCACTCTACCGAGGGCGATAAAGTGAGACTCTGTCTCTACAAACAAACAAACAAAAATATACCAAAACAATAATTTAAATACATAATTGAGCTCAAAAGAATAAAGGTAAAATTCCCAGATGTTTGAAATGAAAAGGAAATTAAGTTATAGAGCTGTAGTCTTTACCATGACGAGGGATTGGGAATATCAGACTTTGATATAGTTATCAGAGCTGAGATTTTAATATCCATGGTAGGCTGAAGACATGAACTGAGACCTCCCCCAATGAAGCCAGGATTCAAGGGGGTTAATGGTCTTTGATCAGGGAACAAGGAAGACCTCTCTTATAGTTCAGAGAAATCTCTGAGTGGCATAGAGTGAAGGCATCTCCCATGAGAAGTGGAGACCCCAAGCCTACATCACACACTTGGTGTGAAGTCTGAATGGGCAATACCCAGGTGTTGGGACTCTTAAGCCAAGGTTGTTGACATTTACGCTAGTAGGACCCATGGAACTTCCAGGGCAGGGTCCTGGCAGAATAATGCAAAGGTGACGGAGGAACACATCCACAACCCATGGTGTGTGAAACTCCCACAGTAAAGACAGTCCCTGTTTAAGATGCCTATGACAAAAAAAAATAACAAGCTGCGTAAGGAAATGAACCAGATAAAGGTGAGTCAATAGACACAGGAAATGAGAGGATTCCCATTTCCCAGAATTAGAGCTAGAAAGCATTGAACAACCTGAAAGATTATAAAATAGATATAATCAGCTTGGCGCCCGCAGCACTGTGGTTATAGAGCCAGCCACATACACCATGGTGGCAGGTTCGAACCCAGCCTGGGCCGGTTAAATAACTGCAACAAAAAATAAAATAAAATAAAATAAAATAAAATAAAAATAATCAAAATGCTTAGAGACATAAAAAGAAAGGATAGCTATTATAATAAAAGACTAGGATACTAAAAAAAAAATAACAGGCTGATTTTTATTTATTTTTTTTGTTGTTGTTTTGTTTTGTTTTTTTGAGGCAGAGCCTCAAGCTGTCACCCTGGATAGAGTGCTGTGACATCACAGCTCACAGCAACCTTCAACTCCTGGGCTCAAGCAAGTCTCTTGCCTCTGCCTCCCAAGTAGCTGGGACTACAGGCACCCGCCACAATGCCCGGCCATTTTTTGGTTGCAGCTGTCATTGTTGTTTGGCAGGCCAAGACTGGATTCGAACCGGCCAGCTCCAGTGTACATGGCTGGCGCCTTAGCCTGTTGAGCCACAGGTACTGAGCCGTGACAAAATGTTTGTTTTTGTTTTTGTTTTTGAGGCAGAGCCTCAAGCTGTTACCCTGGATAGAGTGCTGTGACATCACAGCTCACAGCAACCTCCAACTCCTGGGCTCAAGCAAGTCTCTTGCCTCTGCCTCCCAAGTAGCTGGGACTACAGGACCCGCCAAAATGCCCGGCCATTTTTTGGTTGCAGCTGT
>CAUYON010023399.1:0-26270 GCA_963573935.1 Arctocebus calabarensis
CCAACACTACTAAAGGAGTATTAAAATCTCCAACTACTATGGAGCTGGAGGAAATCACATTACTCATGTCTATTAGAGTTTTTCTTATAAATTGAGGCGCATTCTGGTTGGGTGCATAAATATTAATAATTGAAATCTCATCATATTGAGCGGTACCCTTAACAAATATGAAACGTCCATCTTTATCCTTCTTTACTTTGGTTGCTTTAAAGCCTATTGTATCTGAAGTATATTATTTTTAAAAATATTTTTATATCAACATAATTTAAGTGTGCTGTGGAAGTTTAACTAGAGGTTCAAGTGTGCCGCGCAATAAAAAAGGTTGAAAAACACTGGCCTAGATGTTCAGTGGCTGGGCTGGTTCTGAGACTGGGTCAGTCTCTGGTTTTACGTGTTAGTGCCTGACTTTAGCTGTCTCTTCCCTTTCCTCATCTTTTCTGCCTATTGGGTTATTCTTTTTCCCCTTTCCTCAGCTCCTGCTTATTCTGTGGGTACGTACCCCTGCCCGCCAGTCAGCTCCGGCTGTCCCTGGAGCAGGGTGGGGCTGGGAGTTGCCGCGGCCGCCTCGCTGTGGTTGTGTCTGTCCCCGGTGCTCCTTGTTCCCTGTGAGCCTCGCTCCTTGGTGGCATTCATCTCTTTGCTCCGATGCTGCCGCCCATGCTGAGTCACAGCAGAGTCAGTAAGAAAAAATGCATCAGAAAAAATTTATTCAGAGGAAGTATGTTGAGAGAATTCCAGTGAGGGAACGAAGGGGAAAAGTCCACAGCAGAGAGAATTGCGGGAACAGAAAATAATAATAATAAAAAAGACCTTCAGCTCATTTTGAAAGTGATAGAGAATACTGTTGTCCTTTCTGTTCACCTTACTGATGTGTGGCATCTAGCGTCAGTTTTTAGCTACGTATGTTGTAAAGCTGTTAAGTATGAAACTGTACTTAACTACATAAAATTCTAAGTCTTAAGTATCATTTTAACAAGATTTTTTTTTTTTTTTTACCGTACATTACGCTGAGGGCTTAACTTTGATAACGAACTATAGAAATGATCTCTCAAAGTGTAGTCTTGGCTTACTCCTTTAAGAGATCAGATTACTGTATTCACATACACAACAACCCACAAATCTGCTTTTTATAAGGTGCCCCGGGAGTGTGAGCATTGGCCGCAGTGGACATGCAGCACAGACAATGGCTCAGCTTCCCAGGGGCGTGCTGCCAGGAGGAACCCAGAAGCAGAGTTAATAGCAGAACTGGCTCTCAGGAGTAGTTCTAGAAAGTATTCTGGATGATATGGTTCCTGGCATATAGGGTTTTATTCCACCTTTCCCCATCCTCCCAAAAGCCCATCTCCCCAGCCCAGGAATCTAGCCGGTGTGAGCAGGACTTTCAAAGCCCCAACACTCCTCATGACTGGGCTCTAAGTGAAGGCAGCACTGGGCTCTGAGATCACCCACCAATCAGCCAGAATCAACGGGAGAAAAGGAACGTCATTTCCTGACAGTCAGACCCTGCAGCAGACTTTTATTTTATTTATTTGAGACTGTCCCTGTCACCCTGGGTAGAGTGCCATGGGGTCATAGCTTACAGCAACCTCAAACTCTTGGGGTCAAGCAGTTCTCCTGCCTCAGTCCCCCAAGTAGCTGGGACCCCAGGCCCCTGCTATAATGCATGGTCAGTTTTTCTATTTTTAGTAGAGATTGGGTCTCTTTCACTTGCTGAGGCTTATCTTGAACTCCTGAGCTCAAGCAATCCACCTGCCTCAGCCTCCTAGAGTGCTAAGATTTCAGGCATGGGTCACTGCACCTGGCGATAGCCTATATTTTAAAAAAAGTAGGGAGTAGAGGAGGAAAGTGGCGTTTTTAGAACAAAACATGACTGCCAGTTTATTTAGCTACATAAGTAAAATCCCTGGGGCAGGGAATGTGGTGGAGCCATTAGAACAAGATAGCTCCTCAGTATTTGCAGTGAGAACATGAGTCTCTCGCTCTAATACTTGGACCATGTTTGATTTAAGAACACTGGGAAACTTGCAGGTTTATAGCCTGACACGGGGTGAGGACCAGTGGCAGTAATCCCCAGACAAGGGGAGCTGTCATCTTACCATTTTTTCCTTCCTGTTCTACTCAGAACTGCTCTGATTGCTGTCACCCATTTGCATTGCTCTGTGTCTGAATTCTCTGCTTAACTGTAAGCTTCCTGAGATAAAGGAGCTGTAGCTATGTTTTATTCTTGCATCTCTCATGTCTAGCAGAGAAACGTTTATTCAGTGGTGAGCATATGATATAAGGTGCTCCCTCTAAAATGTGGCTTGGGAGGAAAGCTTGTTCTGTGCACAGTCTCCATGGCACTTTAATTTACTGAAATGAAATCATCCCACAAACCCGAGTACAAATAGACTTTTTATTATGCTTCAAGTACCTCTTTGTTAGGGTTAAATTGTCTGCTTTCACAGAGCCAAAATAGCAATGAAGACTCTGATTTGCAAATGTTTCATCACTGGGTTACAAATGCAGAGCTTTTTTGGATGGATCAAAACTACATGTTTTCACCATCTGCTGCAGGGTCTGACTGTCAGGAAATGACGTTCCTTTTCTCCCGTTGATTCTGGCTGATTGGTGGGTGATCTCAGAGCCCAGTGCTGCCTTCACTTAGAGCCCAGTCATGAGGAGTATTGGGGCTTTGAAAGTCCTGCTCACACAGGCTAGATTCCTGGGCTGGGGAGATGGGCTTTTGGCAGGATGGTGGGATGTGGGGTAGGTGGGGAGGGGAGACTCTCTGCTCAGAAGGGGACCACCTGCAATAAATCTTTATGCTTGACTTTGGTCTCCTCCTGGCTTCTGGTGGCTTATGGCTATCCACAAGGGATTGTGCTGAGATCTGATGCCTCTAGGCAGTGGCAATCAGGGAAGCCCTGTGACAATGTGGGTGCAGGTGCATCCAGATGAGTTCACTAGGGTCCTCAGACTGTAATGTTGCCCATACTGACTGCTCGATGTGGCCATAGGTGGCAACCTTACAGTCTGTGCTTGGCCATTAAAATTCTCTGAGCTCTAAATTCAGCTTGTTAGAGGTGGCTTTTGTTTTTGAATTGGAGAAGACACAAGATATTTGAAAACAGATGAGCAGATCTCACAGTTGTGTATGTCCAGAGTTAGTTATATATCTCATGCTGCTCTTGAGGAAGGTGAAAAAAATAATCCAGATGAGGAGGCTGGCTCTTGATAGTGGGACAACTCTTCTGAGAGCTCTTGTCTGACCTGGGTGTCAGCCTGGGGCTGGGAGGTGGATTTCCTAATGTTCATGCTCTGCCCTGAAGAAACCCATGTTGCCTTTAGATTTTCTCTGTTCACTCTGAGAAGAGGCAAAATCATCTTCAGCTTATAGGTTATGTTTATAATTTGTTAGTAAGACTGTCAAAGTGAAAAGTAAGAGTTGTGTTCAGTGTTTATACTCCAGCAAGAATGGATGCCCAGCATGGACTAGCATGTGCTCAGACTGAAAACCTTTCAGTTCAGAAACTAGTCCCCTTCTCGTCTGTTGTGATGCTTCCTGGCACCGGCTCCAGGGGAGGCCATATGCACTGTTAACCTTTTCTATCACTTTCTACACAATAGAAATTAGCTCTGAAAAGTACATCTCTGTCTTCTCAGTGGGCAACTGTGTTTTCTTAAGACCTGCAATGGAAGTGGTCTTCCAGGACTCCTGGAAGGCTAGAGGGTGGCTTTAGGAACTGTCACTGTGGCAGCTCTCAGAAGAGCCAGAGTTCTCTCCAGAGCAGCATCGTTATTAGATTCGTTTGTTGAAAGGCTCTAAAATCTCTGTAGATGTACTGTTTAATGATACTGACTTGTGACCTTCTTTGTGGTTTAAAAAACCAGCTGTGGGACAAACAATGCTGGTCTGTTTCTAAGAAGTTAAAATCATTTGGGATGCATTTGTACTTACTGGGAGGAAGGTATATTATTTTTGCTAAGTTCATAGTATCATCATTTGGTGGTATGAAATTCAGAGCCCACAAAAATTTTTCTGTGGTGGTGATGGTGCTGTTGATGGCTGTGGTAGTAAAGAAGGCGGCCCAGGCCCCTGAGCGGGAGGGTGTTGAGTCGTAAGAGTGGGAACTGTGGGGAGTGTCTGGTCTCTGCTCTGTGCTCACTTGGCTTACCTGCTCATTGGTCCATTTTCTTTTCTGCCGCTGATAAGGGGTCCTGACTGAAAGACATAAAATGTCTTTATGCTGAACAAACTGAACTAGCTTCAGAAAATAGTGTAGCTCTTGGCAGCTTTAATAGAGTTGAGCTATTTGAGCATAGCATGTATTTAATTCTTTGTGTGACTTTTAATTTTATTTAAGTGGCAGAAGTATATGGATTCAACTCAAAGACCTTAATATTTTAACTGATGATGAAGGAAACATCACATTCTGTTTTTCTGATGCTGAAATTAGGCCTTTATCTTGGTGTAGCTGTTATAGTTTTGATAACCATGGCATCGTGGCCAAAACACTTTACCAGAAATTACAATTCACATGTCTTTACAAGTTTCCTGAGGATGTAAAGGTGTTTTAGAGAATTATAATTTTAGGTATACCTATTGTTATTGTTGGTTTTATTTCCTTTTCTGCATATGAACAGGGTATTATTTTCTAAGGGTTCACCTTGCTCCAAATCAGTATTTATTTATTCATTAAACAAATATTTTTTGGGCACGGATACATGCCAGGTACTGGGGTTAAAGGGCTACAGAAAACTGATCTGCTTCTCTCAGAAGGTTGATGTTGAGTTGCTTGGAGTAAGAAAACAGAGACACCGTACTTTCCTCCTCTCAGAAACCTGCCTTGAGTCACCTTCCTAGGTTTAAAGGGGACTGATGAATTCTCTCTCATCAAATAGCAGCTGCTGTCTACAGGTAGCCCACGTGGGCTGGGTGCTCTGAGATGCACAGACACGTAGGATGTGCCTTCCATGAGTGCCACGGCTGGCAGGGGGCTCACCTGTGAGCAGTCATGTGCCTACTGTGTCAGGTGCTAGACGCAGGGGGAGTCTATTTGCTGGTTTGATTCTGGTTTTATATAGCAGCCTTGCAATTTGACTTATTTTTTCCTGAGTAATCTACAGAGTTTAACAGACCGTTAGTTTTGGGGAGGTTTTTTTTGTTTGTTTGGTTTATATACAGTAGAACCTCTGTCAGCTGACCACCCACAGGACTGCAATAAACTGGTCAACACACAGAGGTGGTCAGCATAAGGAACCAGGCCTGCTGTACTGATAAGTACATGTGGTGCATCTCCAGTCTGTGAAAATTAGGTCAACTGAAGGAGGTGGTCAGCAATAGAGGTTCTTCTGTTCTTCTGAGTATACACATATGTATGATTGCATGTCCTTTTATTTCCTTGTTTATAGTCTGTTTAAGAATTCAAAGTTTTTGTCATCTCCGTAGAAAATGATGATTTGCTGTTAGTTACTTGTTCAGAGGAATTTAACTGTACATGGTAAATATTCTTCCTGCCATAAATGCTTCCGCGCGCTTCATGCTTTGCTTCTCTTTTCTGCCTTTCTCAGAGGGGTGCTCACTGCCTGGGCTCGTGGGCAGCGTGAGTGAGGACCGTTATGCCGGTGGTGGGGCAGCACACGGCCTTAGCACATGGCACGTGTGGAGCCGTTTCCTTCTCACCAGCGAGGCTCTATGCAGAGATGCCTCTGAGACATTTCCTGTGTGGGGACGGGCTCCAGCTCTGCAGGCCTGTTGAGTCTGGGCCTTTGGGAGTTTGGTCCTGCTAAGGCCTTCCAGAACTTGTCTGCCCACCCTGAGGGCCCCAGGGAGGAGGGAGAGGAAGGAGTGCATGCTTGCTGTGCTGCGTGGATTCGCCCTAAAAACCTCGTTCTGCGTCCCAGGCGAGGGGAGAACATTCAGAGAGCTGAGCCTTTGTGCCTGCTTTGGGTTGTGCTGAACTTGTTTATCTGCAACGTGACTTTTCAGCTGAGTGGCTCCTGTGTCCCAGTCATAGGCAGAAGGAGTGCATGGGCTTCATCAGGGCTGTGTGGTTGCTTGGTTTGGAGCTTGAGGGAAAACTTGATACTCACCATTTCCCAGTTCTGGGAAGTGACCAAGGCAGCCGAGCTGGAGCGTGGTTCTCCCCAGAGCCATCTGGGCTGGGCTGCCAGGCAGCTGTCAGCCAGTTACCAGGCATAGGTCTCCAGCCTGTGCCTCCTGAGCATGGTCTTAGGCATTGAACCACCAAGAACCCTGCAGGAGGAGCCTCTCAGGCTGTGTGGTCAGCACCGCCCAGGCTGTCCGAGAAATGCCTCTGCAGCTGCAGTCCCAGCCATCACAGCAGGGGCTGTGCTCACTGTGCTCCAGCGCGCCTTCCCCACCGCAGCGGCCTTCCCTTCCCCACTGTGGTGGCCTTCCTTTCCCCACCCCTGGTTTGTGACTGAAAAACATTAAACGATGTTTATTGAGATACCATACTTTTATCCTCTTGGTGTTTTAAGTGAAAATACTCTTTAATTGTGTAATTCTCCCCTCCTGGTCTCCTCCCCCTCTGTTACTGAAAAGAGCAATATGGTTGGGCTGCACCTGACCCCCACACAGTCTGCTGGAGCCAGGTGTTTGGGTTCTGATGTGTCCTGCACAGGGCTCATTGCTTTCCTTTTACAGAAACAGTGAGGCAGGTCTGCCCCATAGAACTCCAGTGTGGATGCTGGATTTTTGGTCCCAATTAAGAAACCAAACCATGTGTGGATTATTGAAGTAGTGCTACAGTTTCGTGGGACCAGCACTGAGCCTCTGTCAGAGAATGTCATGAAAGAGTGTTGCCATTTCTTTTCAAAACAAATGTGCGTGTTCAGAGCAATCACTGGTCTGTGGGAATGGCCGTGGCCACAGTGAGTGTTGTAGTGACCTTGTGTTTACCGGCACATGGGTGTTAGCAACATTCCACCAACGTGTCAGTGTTGATCATAGCTGGGTGGTGGGACTTAAGGGGAAACTTTACTTTTTTTTTTTTTTGTGAGACGGAGTCTCGCTATTTTGCCCTCCATAGAGTGCTGTAGTGTCACAGCTCACAGCAACCTCAAACTCTTGGGCTTAAGCAATTCTCTTGCCTCAGCCTCCCAAGTAGCTGGGACTCCAGGAACCTGCCGCAATGCCCGACTAAATTTTTTTTGTTATTGTTGTTGTCATTGTTTAGCAGGCCCTGGCTAGGTTTGAACCCGCCAGCCCTGGTGTATGTGGCTGGTGCCCTGACCACTGAGCTATGGGCACTGAGCCGGAAATTTCACTTTTTCATGATTTTTGGTATATTTAAATTTTCATGATAAGCATCTATTTTTTTTTCATGATGAGATTTTTAAAAAAATGATAATTTTTAGGGCCTTGAAATCTTTTTTTCTTCATGAATACTAAATATAGGCTGAGTTACAGTTTTTAGATGTCTAGAATTATCAAGTTGGAAAGAACCTTAAAAATTGTCTAGTTCAAAACCTGCAATTCAGATGAGTGGCAGCAGAGTGCACGTGGCGTTCACTTTCCTCCGTGCTTCCCCCCTGGAGCCGCGCTGCCCTGCATCAGGTGCCTGTGCAGATGAAGAGTAGGTCTCTGGCTTGGGGTGCTTTGGGTAAGTGATCTAGTTCTTTAGGCAGAGTGCGAGTCCAGGGTGGACACATTACATTTCATCATGTGTCTGGGGTTGCCCTCGGGCACCAGCAGCAGAACTGAGCAGTTGAAACAAAGACAGAACCTGTGAGGCCTGAGTGGCTACTCTCCGGCCTTTTTGCTGACCTCTGTTAAGATGCATAAGTCAGTGGAATGTCAATAGGACACCTGTGACAAGGACTGTAGGTATGAGATGGGAAACTCGCTCCCTGGAGTGGAGAGCCAGACGCTGCTGTGGCCTGCTTGCCTGTGCCTGGACCTCAGCTTCCGCCTGACCATAGGTATGCCACAGGGCTGGACAGCTGAATATTCAAACTGCATTCTCTTGCTGTGTGGTTTCATCTGGAATGTTTTCATTAAGAATGTGTGGGCTAGTACTTATGCCCTTTAAAGCAGATGTGTGGTCCAGGCTGTGGGCACTGAGTGCCAAGACTGGCATCACAGTCCCTGATTCAGAGGGTGGTGTGACAGCGCAGTCTGTTCCTGTGGTGTCGCCACAGCCTTCCCAGGGGCCTTCAAGGCAGCAGGGTTGTGCAATAGGGCAGAGGCTTACGCCTGTAATCCTAGCATTCTGGGAGGCCAAGGGGGGTGGATTGCTTAAAGGTTTTGCTCAGGTAGGTTCGAGACCAACCTGAGCAAAAAGTGAGATCTTGTCTCTACTAAAAATAGAAAAACTAGGCAGTGCCTGTGCTCAGTGGGTAGGACACCAGCCCCATATACTGAGGTGGTGGATTCAAACCCAGTCCTGGCCAAACTGCAACAAAAAAATAGTTGGGCATTGTGGCGGGCACCTGTAGTTCCAGCTACTCGGGAGGCTGAGGCAAGAGAAAGGCCTAAGCCCAAGAGCTAGAGGTTGCTGTGAGCTGTGACACCATGGCACTCTACTGAGGGTGACTCTGGTAGTGAGACTCTATCTCAGGGAAAAAAAAAAAAAGACCCTTTTGTCATTTCCTAAACTAGGGTACATTGCGACAGTGGGTTATATCTTTGCAAAATAATACATTGTCTACTTGCCTTTAGGTTTTATTGTGTAGCCTTTATTTGACTATAACAGTAAAAACCATATTTAAAGGATTTTGAGATGCCTCTAAGAAATGCATCCATGCTTGCTTGTTGTCTCTGTCTTAGTCAATCCCACTGAAGCTGGGATCTGTTCATAGACCTGGTCAGACTGGAAAGGCGAGGTCATCATTTTCAGAGTCAGTGGCGAGGTCAGTGCAGTGCTTCCCGTTAACCTGGCCTGACGCTTGTACTCCAGCTTTCCCCTGCTGTCACTCTGACCTTTGTTTTACCTCTCTGTGATCTCTGAGAGGGTTCTGGGTTTCATCTGTACATTGCAGAAATGAAGGATGGCCTGCTGAGAAGTGAATGCTGGTGAAGGTAGGCACCTGGGAAATAAATGCAAGACTTCTTGACCAGTTGTTTGTTTAACCAGGGAGCTGCTTGAGTTGGCAAGTGGTTGTGTATCTGTTTGTTTGTTTAATCACCAGCATGTGTCCCCTTACCTACAGCTGCCCAGCTGCCCTAGATGCAAATCTGAAATCTTAGGTTATTGCTTTGGCTTAGAAGTGTAGTCTGAGCAGATACCTTGTTTTTAAGGATCTTCACAATCAGCAAAAGGACACGTTTTGTGTTGTCTCAACTAAGGAACTTTTCTGAATACAGTGAACATGAAAATGAAGTGAGGAACTTGGAGTAGTGTAATGTATAGGCATCACAGAAAGAAAACCTGAGGTAGGGAATAATTCATTTTTTAATTGCTTTAAGCTGTCACATCAGTAGTAATTTTTAAATATGTCTTTTAATTCTGAATCATAATTATCCATTGGGTAAGCACTAATTTATATTTTTGCTGGGAGTTCTTTGAACATTTTATGGTAATACTTTATTTATCTGAATCACTTGCACTGAAGCAGATCAGACAGCAAATGGAAAAAGTCCACTTGATCCAAATGATGCTGTGTATTTTATATCCATGGAGACTGTTTATCTTTGCTTGAGGCCTGCATACTTTTGCTTTTGCTCAGCATTCTGGAAAATCTCATGCAAGCAGCATGCGCTTCCTGGGTGCTCGCTCCTTGCTTGTTACAGTTGCTAAATATTGAGAATTCAAAGGCTAATAACTAATACAAGACTAGAGGGGGGAAAGCAGACTTGTACAGTGATCGTTTTGTGATGCTTGAGTCCAGTAGCAATTGTAGAGGTTTATAAAATAGAACAGAGTACAGAGGAGCAAGCCAGTTAATCAAAAGGTTATTTCAGCGAGGGCTGGATGAGGTGTTTTGAGAGAAGACAGAGGAGTAGCAATGAACAGATACTCCAGGTGGAAAGAACACCACATGCAATGATGTGTTATGTTTTTAGGGGACCCACAGTTCACATTTTCTTGATCAGAAGAAAAGGCAGGGAGGAGGCTTCCAGAAGTCAGGCTCCTCCATGAACCTTATCCCATAGGTGACAGGTGTGGCTGAATGGTTTCAGCAGATGATGTGTATTTAAGGGAGGAAGATCACTGTTGCTGATGGGGGCATATATTTGTTGGGGGTGAGGCTGGCCAGGAGATTTTGTATTTGAGGTGAGGCATGACAGCCTGAACTAGGGTTGCAGAGGTGGGAAGAGACACTATATGAGGACGAGGCCTGTGGGATCAGCTTCTTTCCCATGTTGTCGGCCACTTGCTGTGTGACCTGCTGGAAGTTACTTTTAAATGTTGCAGAATCTCAGATAATAAGCTCTGCTTACTGGGAAAGGCTACTCATGTGGTCTGAGTGTAATCATCTACCTTCATCTTTTCCTTACAGATAGGCCCAGCCCTGGGACAGGATAAGGGGGGCTGTGTTCTCTTCTTATTTGCAAAGCCAGGGATGATGACAGTTCCTTGTAGCATTACTAAGCGGTACAATTGAGTGCCTGGACTAGAGCTGGTGCAGAGAAGGAGCCCAAATAAATGGTGGTTTTAACCAGCATTGACTGTAACCAGTTGCTCTACCGTGGCATGAATTAATTGGAAGGGAAATAATTTGGGGCAGGAATTTTTCAGACTCAGGACATGTGATCTGCGGACTTGGAAGTCCTAAGACCCCATCAGCTCCTGGGTGCACCATGTTCACAAAGAAGAATCAGGGATCCAGAGGAACAAGGACCACAGGTGTGTGTGGCAGGGCTGAGAGAGAGGACAGCTGAGTATCCTCACAGAGTGGCTGCTTGTGCGATAAAGAAATCAAAGAAGTCCTCAAATAACTTAGGATGGATGTATTCCTGAGGAAATGATAGGAATGCCTGTCAACTTGATTCTCCAGTAGAATCCAGATGGACAGAAAGAATACCAAAGCCTATTAGACAAGGTGATTTGTTTGATTTATTCTGGCTGACTGCCTGATGACTTGCAGATCTAGAGCAAGTAGGCTTGTTTCTTTAATCCATCCTCCTCCCTTGAGGTAGGATCTCACCACTAAATTGGAAGTTTCTAGTAGTAAGAGTCTCATTTGATCTGTGGCCATATCTTCTAAAGCATATTACATAATCAGAAAAGAAGACCTAAATCTCTTCTCCAGATTGTTCAAGTATGTTTCTGTGCTAAGGTAGAAACAAAACAAGCATACCCTAAAACCAAAAAACATTTTCCCTCCTATATCTATGCCAAATCTGCCCTGAAATACTATAAATTCTAGGTCTTACTTGGGAAAAAAAACATAAACAAGGTACCACCGAACCAAATAAATTATTTTTATATGTATTTCACACATTGCAAAGTCATCTTCTATAACTGCTTGTGAACATAGTTGTCACATTTTTGTCTTCCTCATTGCTTTAATTTTTAGAGCTCTTTTATGAATTTTCACTATTCCATTTGTAGGGCTCCACTGGATACTGCTGCTTCTGCAGTATTTGATATATATTGAGTATGGTCGAGGAATATTGGTGGTCTTGTTTAATTTGCTTTTTTGTTTTGTTTTATAAGCCCTGGATAGACTCTTGTAGCAGATTCTTTGGAAATATTATATCTGGGTAGTTTATGTTCTCTGAACATATTACTAAAGGATTATTCCCAACATTTCTGTGTGTTGTTTGTGTCAACTTTTTAACTCAAGTCCTTTGGACTCAGATACGATATTTTTCAGAACCAGGAGTTGATGGTAAAACAGCAAGGCCGGGCTGCTGACTTATTTACAGATCACGTTCTTCTTCTTTTTCACTGCCTGGAATTCACTTTGTTAAATTTCTTGTGTTGTTCACGTAGATCTAATTAACATTTTTAATTGGCCTGTTGTGTAGTTCTGGAAACTGCTTATTAGATTTCATAGGTGTCTCTGGCAGCACAAAATGTTTAATGGGCAAAATAATTGTGTTATAGTGAAATGAATATGGACCTATTCACTGAATTAACAAATGAATTAAATGATGACTTCATGGAAATCTCCTGAGAAAGTGGTTATGTACTATATTTTCAGTGTCACATTTTGAAATTGACTTTGTGTGTGTGTATGGTTTTAAAAATGTGTTTTTTCCTTTAAGATTGTGATAATATTGTGTGTGCTTGTGTATTTTTAACCAGAATGAGAGTAGTAAAAATGGAGTCTCAGAAGAGTCTGTAAAATGCCACAGCAGCTGAAAGGAAGTGAGTAGGGTGTACAGTGTCTCTGACCGGGGACATATATATCTCGCAGCTGTGTGGAAATTGAGATCATCAAAATTAGGTTCTATTTCCTGTTCTGACAGGCTGTCCTTTTCATCCTCTGATTCTAGAGGTGGCGGCCAAGGAGTAGGAGGATGATGTGAAGAAGAAAAGCGGTTTGTAGGTTTTTAGTGCTGCTGGGAACGAGTCCAGACTCCTGCATTGGATGGAAAAGCTGAATGCTAGAGGCTGCAGCTTCCCTGGAGTCTCAGCCCGGAGCTGCAGGGAGTCCTGAGATCTCTGAACTGCCAGTCCAGAGTTCTTGTCTTAGTCCATCTTCTGTTGCTCTAATAGAATACCACAGACCAGGCGATTTAGAAAGAAGAGAAGTTTCTTTAGCTCATGGTTCTGGAGGCTGGAAGTTCAAGAGCATGGTGCTGGCCTCTGGTGAGGGCCTGTCAGCTGTTTTGTAACATGGCAGAGGGCATCACGTGGTGAGAGAGCAAGAGCATGCGGACTCTTCCTCTTCTTATTAAGTCACTGACCCCTTCATGGGGGCCCTGCCCTGATTACTTTATCTAATCCTAATTACCTCCCCAATGGCTCGACCTCCAAATGCCTTCAACATTTGAATTTGGGGGTTAAGTTTCTAACAAACAAAATTTGGGGAACACATTCAAATCATAGTAGTCCTTTTGGCTGAACCCTATCTCCCACCCATTATAGCAGTTCTTGTAGAAGTAGAATAGGGGGACCAAAGGGATTAATAATGAAAGACCTAGGGATATTAAATAAGCAAGAGGCTAGATCGTCTGGTCTGAAGTTATTTTTTAAATAATCAGAATAGTTACAAAAGTCATACCCACTCAAATTCTCCCAAGTGGTAAGATTGGGGCAGGTCCCACAGAAGAAGCCATTTTTTTTTTCTGGTCTTCCAGTCACATGGCTGGGCCCCACTCCAATGCCCACTTCCCTGTCCCCCTGGTCCTACTGCCTTTCTCTGTTTTGTCCCTACCAGTTGGATCTTCTGCCACCTTTTCTTGCACATAATCTCTGCTTATCTTTGCCTCTAGTTTTCCTGCCTTTCCTGATTCAGGATATTGTCTGGCTTCTCCTCTTCCTGTTTTTCTGATTCTAGTTCCACAAAGGGACATCTCATTGGCCTAGGGAATAAATTCATAGTAGGTATATATTAGCCAGCCAATGAACTGGCTCCTCTGGGGTCAGATGACTTTCTCTGACCCAGTCACCTGACAGAACAGTCATGTGAGCCTGTGGGGCTGAGTCCTGGGCAAGCTTAGTTGGAAAAGACTATACGTTGTTGAGAGTGCTACAGAGTATGTCAGCGGATTCCTCTGTGTAGCATTTACTGTGAGGCAGGTCTGATGTCACTTACCTCACTACTTTTCTTTCCGTGGCAGAGCCCCTCTCTGGTGGGCTGGCCTGCTGTGCTCACCCAGTGCTCAGGGACCCTCCCTCGGCATGGGCAGGGGGAGGTGATGAAGAGGGAGCAGTGGAGCAGACAGGCCCTTCCTGCTTGTCTGTTGTAGAGTTGGACTTCTATATCAGATTTTTTTCTAATAAATTTGTTATTTTGGAATGATTTCAGATTTATGCAAAAGTTAAAAGGACAGTACAGAGAATTCTCATACAGCCGTGACCCAGCTTCCACTAACGTTGTCATCTTATGTTGCCATGGGACATTTGTTAAAACTAAGAGTTAACATTGGTACATTACTGTATAGTAAATGGCAGACTTCTGTTTCAGCAGTCATTCCACTCATGTCCTTTTCCAGTGCCAAGATCCAGTCCAGAATGATACATTGCATTTAGCAGTGTAAGAGTTTATGTGAAAAAAGGACTCCCCTGTAAACACACACAAACACACGCACTACCAACAGCACAGAAAACTCCAAGATTCAGTCCCTTTCCTGTCTAATCCATATTACTGCTTTTACTGATTTGTCTTCATTAAAAGTTGCTGTTTTAACTTTCACTCCTACTTAAGGACCTATAGAAGGAGGCTGCTGTTGAACATTCCAAATCCAAATTTCCTGCCCATGCCCTGAGTCCAAACTTGGTTCTGTCTGCACTTTCCTCTCAGCTCACAAATGCTAGGTTGAACCTTCTGCCTTCTTTGATTTTTGCTGTTTGTTTCTTTGCATCTTGGAGCATACTTCCTCCATGCCACTTTCCAAAGACCATTTTCCCATGACCCCTTTTTTATGTCCTGGCAAGAATTTAGTTTACATTGTTAGCATATTTTCTGGTTTTCCTTTTAGGTCTTAGAGTAACCACATTGTTGTGGCTGTAAGGGACTTGAGTGGGCACTGATGCAACCACAGGAGAGATGTTTACTCTGGGGAGGGAGAGGTTGATTTGAGACTTAAAAAAAAAAAAAACCCAACCCAAAACCTCTCCATGGTATAAACACATATAAGCCTGAACAATTTTTGAAAAGTGCATAAAGGCTCTACCTCTTGAAGCACGAAGAGATCTGTCATTGTCCGTTTTCTGCGGCTATAACAGAAGGTCAACAGAAGTTTAGTTGGCTCACAGTTCTGAAGGTCAGGAAGTCCAGTCTGAGAGTCATCTGTGGCAGGAGGCATCACACGGCAGGTGAACACGCATGCACAAGAGAGAAATGGGGCCAACCCTCTCCTTTTATAATTAGCCCACCGTTCAATAATGTCATTAATCCATTGAGGAGGGCAAAGTTCTCGTGACCTAATCACCTCTTAAAAATCCTACCTTCCAGTCCCTCTGCGCTGGGGATCAAATTTCTAAACATAGGCTTTGAAAGACATATTCAGACCATAACAAGGTCCTTTGTAAGAACAGTGTCTACGTAATCTTATCTCACATAGTTGGGTGTTTTTTCTTCCTGCATATGCTTGGGACGTAGAAGGCATGTGGGAGTTGCACAGGAAGTATTTGTTGGCTGAACCAATGAATAAGGAGATGAATGAATAGATAAATGATAGCTCCAGTTGAATGTTTTGTGGCTAGGCTGGTGATCCTTTCCTTGCTGTCATCTGCCATGTCTGTCTGAATATAAAGTGATTACCAGTTTAAGTGATTTCCCATTTTTCCTCTTTGAAGATTGGGAAAAATGTGTCATTCCAACTTGTATATTTGAATTTCTGGGAATGAAAATGGAATACTCAAATATCTGCTTCTAACATTTATTTCATCAGGCATATTGAATCATAGAAAGTATTCATTACATTTTTGCACTCATATTTCATAAAATAATTTCATTCAAAAATTTTCCATGAATCATTGACATTGGAGTCGTTATCACAGAATCCCTTTTTGGATCTCCTAACGATTTAAAAGCTCATCATCCTTCCACATGACTGTGTTGTGAGACATTTTTCTAGTCACTTTTATCCCAAGCCATAAAGACTGGGTCATGCAAGAGTTGAAATTAACTTTTTTTTTTTTAAGTGCTCTTTAGAGAGTTGTCTACAATATTGCCTAGGACTTGGAATTTTGGGCCCTTCCTTTTAAGGTAATTACTACATCTGTGTTTTTTGTGTCTTGTATATTTATTCTCAAAAAGCACAGCCCGAGAACAACCACCGACTTAGTTTCAGGCTTGTGTGTTTTCTCTAAATGCTGCTTTGGTGTTCTTAGCAAAGTTGCCAGTGGGAGATTCTAGATGCCAGAGGTGCAAAGCGGGGGTGAGGGGGGAATGTGCTTTGCAACATGAGAGTCTGCACAGGGCACCCAGGAGAAAGTGGCTCCTCCCTTGCTGCTGGGTGATTTTAGAAACTCCCACACTTTAAAGATTAGAAAACTGAAGCCTGAAGAACTTTCAGTGACTGTTTGAAGGCTGTGCCTTTGTGTATAGAGTAAGACTAGAATATTTGAGTCTTATCCTAGCTCTTCACAGTTTAGCCTTGACTTTTATTTTTTAATAAAAGAACTTAGAAATTGACTTCTTAGCCTATCCATCTGCTCACTCCTTGATACTGAAAATGTACAGCTCACTCCTGAAAACAAAACCAGAACCTATGCAATCGCTAAGCACTTTCCGACACTAGAGTATTTGACCTCAAGGGAGCTCTGTCAAGACAGCAATTATTTATATTCTTCACATGGAAGGAGAAAGAGCCCAGAGGAGTTGAATTTCCTGTCCCAGGGCCCATGCCAGGCCATTCTACTGTACTGTCACTGGGCAATTCTGTCTGGGGCCTCGCCAGGTGAGTATGGACTCTGGAACCTCACGGCTCTGAGTCCCTGCACTTACCAGGGAGAGGCAGGTGAGCGCCCCAGCCCTTCAAAGCTTCCCTTCCCTGTAGTATGCAGATATAAGGGTCCTTCCTGGGGCTAAGTGACACGATGTGTGGTGCTATCCTGGGGTGTTTCCATCTCTCTGAGGATGTGGTATTCAGTTGAGTTGGCATAGAAGTTTCATGTCCTTCGAAAGCACCTTCAGGTACCTCAAGGTGCTGCTGGGGCTGCCTTGGTTGGTGGCTGTGATGTTTGGGAAAATCTCTATCTCTTTCCAGGGGGGCCTGAATTTCAGTTCTCTCTCTTGAAAGTTCTGGGAGCTTTTTGAATTGGCCCAACCAGTATTAAATCTGTCTCCAACTGATACATACCCTATTCATAAAAATAGTCACTTACTGCACAAAAAGTGTGGAGTTTCTTAGCAGAATGAAAGCAGATATAGCAGATTTGGCCTGTGCTCTGGCAGTGGCAGGGCCCCAGCCAGGGGTCTGGTCGGTGCCTTGTTGGGGTGAGAGGAGGCCCTGAACCATTGCTGAGATTTAGACCCCTCGTCCCCGGTTGCTGAATCATCCCTATCCAATCCTGGGGTGCTCCTATGCTTCCATGAGTTTCCTTTGGAGAGTGAGCAGGCCTCCTGGAACCTCTCTGGCTGTCCATCCCTGCAGCTTCTCTGGCTAAGGCCTTTCTCCCAGGGGTATATAGGTTCCTACTGGGCAGGTCCTCCGGGCTGGGGTTTGTAGGCTGGGGAGCTGTGCAACATTCAAGAAGGTATGTGACAACCCAATGGAGCAGTTGAGTTGTCCAGAAACTGGGCAAAAGTTGATGTTTGCCATTGAGGCAGATTGCCAGGTGATAATGGCCTCATCAGAAAAATGTATACATTTCCATCTAGTTCCCCTTGAAAACTATGAAGAAAAATGTGTCTGTGAAAATACTCACAGTGCACCACTAGCAAACTCAGTTCGGACCTGGAACACACTTACCCATTTGTGTATTTCCATTCCTGTCTCGAAGGCTGAGTTATGCCCTGGAGACAATAAAATGTGATTAGAGTGTAATGTGTCCATTTGGGTTGCATCTGGGACATTTTTCCTGATCGTTAGAGCTTTTCTCCTGTCGAGGTTTGAAGGGTGGTTATTTTTCCATGTATTGATCAGGTGAAAGAATAATTTGATAGGGACATGTTATTAGGAATAAGTTCTTTCCTAATGGGTGAGAATAAAACCCCACATGAAAGGAGTTTAATGTGTGTACGTATTTTTTTTAAACAATAAAAGATTGGATTGTTAGAGCATCAGAGATGAGTGAAGACAGCTGTGTTTGTTTTCCTTGGGAACCTAAATAAAAAATCCTGTTTTTATTCCTTGATCTGAAGAGACAAATTAATTTAACAAAGTAAAAATAGGACGACATGGCATTACTTGAGTCACAGTACGCTGAGGATTGCGGACACCACGGGGCACGGAAGGACTTCCCAGAGTGATGGAGTGCTGTCTGTGTTGTGGTCTTCCTCAAGAGTTTGGTCTTCCTTGGCCCTAGGGATGGCAGAGAGGCCTGGGCTGAGATCCTAGACAGGACAGCCGAGGACACTCCTGGGTCACCTTAGTTCAGTAGGCACAGGGCTCAGTGGAAAAATGTTTTCTGGGGAGGAAGTGGGTTATTTTAGACAGGCCAAACTCCTCCAGGATTTTATATTACCGTTTTAGAGGATTAACTCAGCATACCAGTTCTTTAATAATTAATCTTCTGTGTCAATAGGGGAAGTGAAGCAATGGTATCCTGTAATTTGGGGAGTTTTTGTGCTCTGTGAAGGGGCTGGGCCCTGTCAGTGTGGACGTCATCTGCTCAGCTTTGAGTCCCGTGGGCCACCCCCTGTGGCTGCTGGCCCCATGTCTCCCATGCTTGCCGGCGCCAGCCTGGCCTTGGCTGTCCTGAGCATATTTCATTCCATTCTCTGGGCGGTTTTCTCTCTTAGTCACTGGGATAGCTGTTTTGTACTTAAGCCAGTGTTGTGGCCTGTGTTTTACATTCCCAGGGTGGTTTTAACTCCAGAAGAGGGTGGGCCCTGTCTCTGTGTCCTTGAACTTCCCCTTTCAATCATTTTCCTGGCAATATTTCCTGAAAATATTACTGAGGCTTCTGCTTTAGCTTTGCTGAAATGAGAGTGAAGATGATTACAATGAGTACGAGGGGGCGTCCTCAGCATGAGCAGGGTTGATTGATATAATCCTGACAGCAGCCCCGGGATGTGGGTACTACCATCACCTCCATCCTGCACATGAGGACGCTGAGGCCCAGAGAGGTTGAGTGTCTTGTATAAGGTCACACAGCAATAAGAGGCAGAGCCTGGATATGAACCCAAGCAGCCAGCCTTTGGAGCATAAACGCCTCCCTGCCATATGCTGGCTACCGTGTATGAGTTCCAGGAGTATAGGACAAGTTATCCGGACTTGGATTTAGAAACTTATTTTTGTCTGACATTTCCAGCAACTGCTAAAGCAAGTAAATACTTCCCTGGCCCCCAATTCATTAAATGATAATTCATATTTGCAGTGGGGTTTTAGATTGAGACAGAGGGCCTAAGAGCACCCCACAGGAGATGCATCTTATTAGCTTTTCTCCTAATAAAGGAGCCCCACACACAGCTTTGGGGCACTTTCCTTGGGGCACATCTGTGAGGACTGAGCAGCGTGTGGGAATAACAACGCACCCTGCAGATACCACTGCAGTGTGTTCCACCTGCCGCTTGGTCCTACTTTGGGACGCGTAAAGGATCACTCCCTCATGGTGACCACTGCCTTCTGGTTCCACTGGGGGCTGGATCACCACAGGTCCCATCGTCTGTGTAGCAGGCCTGGACAGAGTGTGCCTGGGCTTTGTGGTGTCCTTGAAGGTTCGTCCATATGAAAGGCCATGTTTGCTTGGGCTTTGTGGTGTCCTTGAAGGTTCATCCATATGAAAGGCCAAGTCCAGAGAAGTGGCACCCTAGTCATCAAGTCTGCATCTGTAGGGAGAGGTGGGGGCGCTTCCCGTCTCCAGCAGCCGTTGCTGTGTGTTGAGGGTGCAGCCATCGACCTGGCCTGTGCACCTGCAGCTGAAATGCAGAGTACTTGCATTTGGTCCCCTCTCTGCAAGACCACATCACACCACATGGTCATTTTTAAGAGTTTTTGTGGTCCATGTACCTTTTGAGACTCTCTGAGAACATCACAAAAGCAAAGTATTACAATTTTTTTTTGACAGCCATGAATAGATTAAAAATTGTTCCCACTTTCAGGCTGCTTCTCTGACCACAGTGCCAGGTGAGGTGTGTTTGCGCCAGGCACTGTGCAGCAGCTGGCATTTAGTCTCACACCTTTTTCTTTGTGTAATAAAAAAAAAAAAAAACCTTGAAAATATTTTTGAAGTGATCTTCAGTCTGGAGAATAAAAACTTCTGAGGCAAGGCAGCAGCTCTGTCTCTATACCAGCATCTTCCAACTCCCCAAAGAGCTGGGAGCCCAGGGAGTGTTAGGGTGATCACTCTAGTTGGCACCTCCTGGCTCTGATGCTGAAATAGGTCTAAGAAGAGCTGGCCTCATGGCTTCTACTAGACTGTTACCTCGCTGACAGTGTTGTTTCTTCTAGGATGGAAAATACTGCTTTACAATGGCCCCAGAGATAGTGGAGCCTCAGGTTGAGAGGCTTGATCTGGAGTGACCTGGCCCTGGGAGTTCTGTCATTCTCCACCTGGTACCTCCCCACCCAGGGGGTTGCAGAAGGGGAATTGATGTCTTCAGCTCTTTGACTTTTATGTCACACTGCTTGGAGAAAAATGACCATCCCAATCAGATTATAATTTCTCCCCAAAGAGTTTTTTATTTAGCAGACTAAAAAAGCTTTATGTTACTTATATTAGTATTCTCCATTTTTAATTCTCCCTCTGTCAGTTTAATGTATCGTTAATAATCAAAATTGAATTTAAAAGCCCAGTAAAATTTGCATTTAGGTTTGCATCATTATCCGCTGTCTGGAGCTTTAAGCATCTCCGTCTTCTTCAGATTCCTCCAAAGTGAAACCTACTTCTCAACGCTGACCGGAGTTCTTAAGCCAACAGTGACCAGAGATTATAGTGTTAGGCATATCCCATGGTTGGCCTAAGGTTAATGAGATGAGACTTGTGCATTTAATTGCATAATAGATACCTCCATGAAGTTAGATGCAAGCACGGTCCCTTGGTGAGTTTCTTGAACAGATCTGTTCATGGTTTAAAATGGTGGAAGTTGGCAGAACGGAATATAAGAACAATCCTCCAAGTGCTCTTGAACCTTGTAACTGTTACAGGTTTAAACTTTTCCTGTGATCAGGTGGGGGTGATTCTGTGCATGTGAGCTTTAACAAAAACCATGATGAAAATCTTCTTTCCCTCTATTACAACCAAATCTGCATCTTATTTTTATAGGCTGTTGCTGATGGTTTGTAATCTTCCCAAATGTTGATTTTGTTTCCTGTGGAATTGTATAACACCTGAGTGAACAGATTGCTAATGGAGACGGGTACATTGCTAAGCTCCCATTACACCTAATTATGTTGCAGTGACTTGCTGAAAATTTTTCTTATTGTTTTATTTCCAAAGCCTATGTGCCTTTAAAATAAGCTGCAGATTGTTAAATTTATTCACTAGGTGTCTGGTATCTCTTGCCCTTTTCCAATGAAATGACCCATAAGCCGTGGAGTGGGATCACCAATAGGTTTCACACAGTCCTGGGCTCCTGTTAGTCATTTTTTAGGGAGTGTTCAATTCAGAAAACATTCAATTGAACACTTACAATGTGCAAAACATTAAGTGCTCTATCTAATGAGGAAATGTAAAGAGTGTAGTGATGTTTGCCTGCTAGAAAAGCACAGGTTTGTGGGGGAGAGAATCCGGATTCATTCCAGTAATTCCTTTAATAGAGGAGTCAGCAAATCTTTTCTGCACAGGGTCAGAGACTACAAATATTTTATGCTTCTTGGGCCACCTACAATCTAATCTCTGTTGTTAAAGCTGGAAGGTAGTCACAGACAACATGTCCATGAAGTGGGGACCCAGAGAGAAGCATGCAAATGAGGTTGGAGGGTTCCCAGTGTGTTATCAGCAGGATAGGAGGAAAGACAGTGATGATGCCCCCTGAAGGAAAGTGAACACAAGGGCAGTTTCCTGAACCGCTGCGGGCAGAGAAGGGCTGTGTGATGATTCTGGAGGTGCCCTGAGGTCCCCAGGAGGGCTTGACTGGCTCACTGTGTCACATACCTATCATGACTCCTGTTTAGAAGAAAGTGGAGTCATTTCTATAGTCAGTGAATGTAACCAGTCTGCACCTGTTGAGGTAGACATTTCTGACCCTTGTTCTTCGCAGCCTAACACTGGGTCTGGCTGCCAACCCACAGGAGGGGCTAGTCCTGTCCTTTCTGAGGTCTGCCCTGGGTTTGCCACTGTTTTCCAGTGGTAACACCTGTGTTTACATGAGAGGTTGGAATTGAGGCATGCCCAGGCTTCCCCATGGTCACAGCCGGGAGATGTGATACTGACCATGAATGACGAGTGCCTTTCTCATCGTGCATTCTGACGGTAGAGGAAGCCACTTCCCAAGTCTCCTTGGCTGGGTCAGACTGGGGCAAGGATTCCTCTTCTCTGTGATTGTGAAAAGAACACTCCCTAAGGGCTATTTGGACTAGCATTTTTGAAATCTTTATTATTCGTTATCATTTTAAAATAAGCCCCTTCTGCCTAACAAAAATAGTTGAAAATGGTACTTTCCTGGCAGATAAAAAGGGCCTCATGCTCCAGCATCTACAGCCACCCCTACCCTGGGCCCTCTACACCAACCCCTGTAGTTACTTGGGGGATGCAGTTGTAAGAACATTGAACTAACCTACTCCTGCCTTCCTGTTTCAAATGAGGAAACTGAAGGTCAGAAGTCAACATTGTTATATTGGTTTCATATTATTATTGAGGACATTGGATGCTTTCCCCTCCATTCTTGAGATACTTTACTAAGAAGAATGTGTTGCATCTCCATCCAGGCACACTCATAGGAAGGATAAAACACAAATATAGACTAGCAAGGGGGAGGGGAAGGGGAGAGGGCAATTGGCAGGAAGAAGGAGGGCATTTGATGTGCTCTCACCTAATGTGCACAATGCAAGGGTATTCAGCACCCTCCTGCCCACCCCCCCGCACCCCCACCGTGAGGGGCTTTCCTACAACTTGAACTTCACCTTGGAAGTGATAACAATGTAACCTAAAAATTTGTTCTCTCATATTAATTTGAAATTTTAAAAAAGATGTCAAAATTGGTTAATTTGGGATTCAGGGTTCTCTACCTGCCACCCAGTCTTGGTTTTTTGAGAGAAGTTTGCCATGCAGTGCTGTGTGTTTAATAGACTACTTACCCTCATTGTGATTCTGTCTATACCAGGGGTCCTCAAACTTTTGAAACAGGGGGCCAGTTCAGCATCCCTCAGACTGTTGGCGGGCTGGACTACAGTTAAAAAAAAAAAACTATGAACAAATTCAATTTCTATGCACACTCCACATATCTTATTTTGAAGTAAAAAAATAAAACAGGAACAAATACGATATTTAAAATGAAGAACAAATAAAGTTAAGTCAACAAACTTACCAGTATTTCAATGGGAACTATGGGCCGGCCTGCTTTTGGCTAATGAGATGGTCAATGTCCAGTTCCATATTTGTCACTGCTAGTCGTAACAAGTGATGCAACTGTGCATCAGTTAGTCTAGATTTGGTTGGAGATTTCAGATGTTTCATTCTGGAAAAAGTCTGTTCACTGACATAAGTGCTATCAAAGACGGTTGCCATTTTGAAGGCATGGTTCCTGAGATTAGGATATGTCCAGGGGGGAGAGATGCATACAAATTAGGAAGGCTGCTTGACTTGAATGCGTCTTTCAGAGAGTCAAAATTCTGCCGTTCAGCCAGTTCCATTTGGTAAATTATATCCAAATTTTCTCTTTCTTTTTTTTTTTATTTCAGGATACTTAAAACAGGTCACAACACTAAGCTTTTGGCCCATTCTGCCACTGTACAAGCTACAAATGCTTGCTGAGCAGCAGAGGGGTGCTCTTTCATAGCATGTCTGAAAAGTGAATAAAAATCCATATAAAACAAATATTCAAATACTTTCCATCAGAACACAGGTAAGTGTGACCTCATCTCCTAATCTTACATATTGCTGCATCTGTGCCAACCCTACTCTTACAAAGACATTTCAAAACTAGCAATAATTAAGTTAAATGGTCTCCCCAAATTCCTTAATTCAAGCTAAACTCACAGTTAACAATTACAGAATGATATCTACACATTAATACTAGCTGAAGCACAAGTTGCTGGGGGATGTTTCATTCCACTTTTCCAAGCACAAGACACAGGCAGAGTGCCAACATCCTGCTCTTCTACTTTGGGTAGGTAGTCGGGGTTCTGGATTTGCTGCACAAGTTGCCATGACAGTCCTAACATCACATAGTAGATAGTAGGCCTCTGGAATCCATTGAAAGTAGAAACAGCAGCTACAGTGTAAGCACCCATATTTTCAAAGACGCCCACATGCATTTCTGGCAGGTCACAGCACTCAACTATCCAGTCAAGGCCATTACATGTTGGTCCCCATATGTTGGATGAATAATACTTCTCATCTGGTTTAGGTCTCTTTGGCAGAAGAGGCTTTACATGAGCATGATCATAAAGGATGCAGCATGCTTAATTTGAGACACTCGTTTACAAGGATTTGCATAGGTAATCTTCTCTGGAGGCACCCTGAGACTTTGCACCAATTGTATTTCAGTCTTGCTAGCACAGTCAAATCCTGTCCCAATGGCAGTGAGGGACCCCTTCATAATGGCTCTACTGTCATTACATTTGACTGCATAAAAGGGAGTGACACAAGGAAGAGCTTTTAGCCATCTTCCATGTTTCTTCAGAACATCTCTGAGGTCTGCTACATAGAAGGCATCCTTATCATCAGAAGAGGAAACTTCATTCATTTTTTGGTCCAGAATGTCCTTGGCAGTAAGACCTTCATCAAGCAAGTGGCAGTCAAACTCTTCATTACTAATGTTGTTCATGATTTCTTGATGTTTCTTTGAAAAACTAAGAGACGGAATTTAAAGATGTACTTCCAGCTTCTCACAAAGGCTATTCTCCAGGAATTCTGAATCCCACTGTGTGCATCCTCCATACAACAGTGGAAATGTTCTCAGAGCATCTGGGTGCTGCAGGCTAACCCCATGGAGAAGTCAGAAAGCCAGAGCTGCAGAAGCACTCGGCTGCCCCCGCCGCACCCTGCCGCTCCCTCCTGCAGGAGACACCAGCCCAAGGCAGTGCCAGAGGCCAGGGCGGGGACTTCAGGGACTGACCTCCACATTTTCAATGTCAATAGAAAACGGGTTATGGAAAAGCTGTATGTCCTGTTCATGGAGATGAAGCTCTTTAAATCTAAATTGGAACTCCTTTGGAAATCCTTTTGCAACTTTTCCAGTGAATCCACACATGTTTTGTTTGGGAATGTAACCAATGGTTTTTCCACTAACAGATTTTGCGGCCCGAGATGAGTCTGCTGCTACACAGGACAGGCAGCGGAGGCAAAAACACCCAGCAGACCAGATAAATGTCCTTGGTGGGATGCATGTGGCCCACAAGCCATAGTTTGAGGACCCCTGGCTTAAATCTTCCTCAGCCTGCTTAGAAGGCACTTTAAATTGCTAACTTGGGCTAAGCAAAAGCTTTCCCAGGAAAGCGCTTGTGGCTGGGATCACTCCTTAAGTGGATGTCCACTTACCCAGTGTGCCAAAACCTGTCTCACCCTATGCCCCTGAGGGCTAAGGCTGCAAGGCATCTCAGTCCCCACCTTTAGGCTGCTCAGTCACTGGTTTACTCGCTCCCACCCAATGCTTGTTCTGCAACCCTGACAGTGGAGCTTGCCAGGGCAGTTCTCCCACAATGGTTCCACACAGCCCGCAACCAAACACTGGTAGCTCTGTCTGGCTCGATGGCCCAGTCTGGGGCCCCAGACAACACTCAAGGACCTCCACACTCTTGCCCAAGTTCTCCCAAGGCAGTTTGACTGAGTGCCAAGTCCAAAAGAAACCCAAACAACTCACAGGTAAAGGCCTTTCCAGCTTGCAATCTCACTGCTGCTGTACCCACAGCTGCTGGCAGGATTAGACTGAATGAACACACACAATCACTTGTCAGATCTCCACCACTTTTGCCTTCCTCAGGGGGTCCAGAAGTCTCACACTGTCTCCCTGCATATCCCCATCCCAGAAAGGGATGTTTCTGGACAGATTCCACCAGTCAGAGATGCCTAAAGTCTTCTATCCCCAGTCTCACTGTGCCCAGTTGCAAGGAAGCTGTTACTCGGCCACCATCTTGCTCCACTTCCTATTTAGTAAACTCTAAAACTAAATTTTCAACTAGTAAATGTTTGAAACAGTAACTAGTAATTGATAGATTATTATTCAGAAATCCCAATCCAAATCATTTTTACTATGTTGACAATGAAATCAAACACTAAACCATGAAAAGAGCAATGCTGTAGCTTTGGCAAACTGATAGCTGAAAGCATACATACCAGATACCCTTATTTAATTCTTACTGTAAACTGATAATTATATTATTCAGCCATATTCATAGTTATAATTGCTATTCAGAGTTCACTGTTGTTTATTTCCTTTAAAACTTAAAAAGTTTAGCAAAGTATCTCTAGAATGGAAGAAAAAGTATCCAA